>JBBBDQ010000490.1:317500-492500 GCA_037127315.1 Ascarosepion bandense
GTCTGCCAAGTCGGTATCTATCACATTGCAGACCCTCCTCTGAACCTTGTCGAGAAGCCCGAGAAGAACACGTCCTGAAACTTTCATTAAAATCTGACAATTGATTGAGTGTTTTTAAAGAATTTCGAAATCAATGAGTTTTTAATCGCAAAAGGACGCTAGAATCTGCTATGCTATTTTATAGTCCTCCCTCTAACGCAAGAAGAAAAGATTTCTAACCAAAATTTCTATCGTTCTGAAAAGGATATCTTTTTTTTTTTTTACTCTTTAAAATAGAATGAAGATTTTGACGATTAGTCATTGTTTTTATCAAGTTCGGGGCATTTTCTTATCATGGTATACCCATTTTTAGAGAATTAGTGGAAGAATATATATATATATATATATATATAGTGTTTAATTCGAATAATAATTTGCGCCAAGGTTGTTTTTCAATAGTTTTATGCATATATATATATATATATATATATATATATATATATATATATATATATATATGGTTGTGGATTTTGGTTGAAAAACCAAACAAAATAATAAATAACAAAAGCGGACATAGAAAATGAAAGTTATATTGAACAAAAATATTCAAACTGGAACACGGGTTAGTCAATTCAGGAATACTAGGAATACTATTAGTAGAACCAAAATATAGAGTCTTGTAATGACAAAGTATATCCGGGTAATTAGTCTATATTCCCAACAACTCCAACTTAATATGCACCAACTTACTGACCAACTAAGCGTTTGTACAACTCTCTTTACAGTTACTACTACTCCTATATTTACCCTTCTCGCCCACTTGAGAGAGATGTGACACAAAGTCTTTTTTAACGTGGGGAACCTGAGCGCGTACACCCAGGTACTGGTCAAATATTACTTATCCACCGCGGTGGATAGGTTCAAAACCGGTCATAACTGGTCTTAACTTGTCTTAGGTGTGCCCAGTACGAAGGCTAAGACAACTCGAAACTGCCGTTCTCTGTATAGGCAGGATTATATGTACACATCAGGCGAGTCCATTCTTATATATATATATATATATATATATATATATATATGTGTGTGTGTGTGTGTGTGTGTGTGTGTGTGTGTGTGTGTGTGAGTGTTACGGAAAATTTCGGAGGAGAGATGGTTATTTGCGTAAAATCGAAAATTGTGTTATATAAGACTTGATTTGACTTCGATTAAACTGAAAATAATCAAGTCGGCGGAAATAAATATATAAATATACTGTTTGATTAAAAACAAACTATCTACTCAGATACGAATATCAATTAAAAATAATGTTCAAACAAATAAATTAAATATATATATATATATATATATATGTGTGTGTGTGTGTGTGTGTGTGTGTGTGTTTAATCATTTCACCCCGAGCAAGGCGGAAACGCCACTGATGTGCAGGAGGTTACATAAAAGTAAAAAGATTAATTAGAAAAGAGTGAGGAGTACAAACTAGTTAGAAAGGAACAATAGAAAGCTGAGAAAGCAGGTGCGATGACAGATACATAGGTGGAGAGAAAGGGAAGGTTATACGGGGGTGGGGAGAGAGCTAGAGTCCAGTGGTTAGTAGATGAGTATTGACTTTGCATTTAAATTTCTGGAGGTTGTAGACGTCAGGAAAGCAAGAATACGGGAGCGAGTTCCACAGGCGGGAAGTGCGAGAGAGGAAGCTGCAGGAGTAGAATTGTCGTCTGCATTTGGCTAACCTGACTGTGATCGGGTGGGACCCAGTTGCCAGTCTGGTTGCACGGGTAAACACCTGTTGAGGAGGCATCAGTAACTTAAGCTCATCCGAGCAGAAGCCATGAAAGTATTTATAGAAGAGACAAAGGGAGGCCACATTTCTACAATGGGGAAGTGGCTGCAGTCGAGTCGCCAGATCAGTACCTATCACATTACAGACTCTCCTTTGGAGCTTGTCAAGAACACTGAGGAGATCGGCAGGGGCAGCTGACCATAAATGGCAGCAGTACTCCATGCACGGAGGGATGGTTGACTTGTATATATGCAGGATGGATTCAGGTGGAAAAAACATCCTGGATCGACATAGTGACCCAATCTTCTTAGCAGTAGATTTTACTATGGATTCAATATAGTAGTTCCATTTGAGGTCTGAGGACAGGGTAAGTCCAAGGAGGCGTAGTGTATTACTCTCAGGGAGAATCACTTGGTCCATGCTTATGGGAGGCAGAAGAGGTTGCCTGTAATGGTTGACAGACAACAGCTTGGTCTTAGATGAATTGAAGTTGACAAGCCACTTCTTGCCCCAGTTCACCACAGAGTGTAGATCCCGTTCAAGGTCAGCAGCGAGATTATGTCTGTCCGCCACGACAGGTTTCTTACTGGAGCGGGAGCATATTGTAGTGTCATCTGCGTAGATGCCTACTTGGGACTTGATCTCATCTGGGAGGTCGTTGATGAAAATAAGGAACAGCGTTGGGCCCAGGATAGAGCCCTGTGGGACACCAGCATTCATGCTGTAGGACGAAGAGGCACGCCCATTCAGAACGACCTTCATTTTGCAGTTATTTAAGAAAGATTGGATTAGGTCAAGCAGGCGACCGGTAATACCATAACCGCGTAGTTTTCATAGGAGGCCAGAGTGCCAAACCCTGTCGAAAGCCTTGGAGATGTCCGGAGCAACCGCGCGAGCCTCGTCAGACTCATCAAGGGCCTGTAGCATAAGAAAAGTCAACTAATCATGAAGAAAAAGAAGAATAACCAGCAAGCAAGACCACTCCTAATATATGAAATCATATTCTATATAAACAATATACCTACACACACACACACACACACACACACACACACACACACACACATACATATATATATATATATATATATATATATATATATATAATCGGATTCTGAGTTGCTTTGTTTTAACTTTTTTTTCGCATTTTTGTATAATTCTTTCTCATCAATGGATTCGAATTTTCTTTCTCTTTCATTAGTGCTGACATGTTTCTCGTTTGTTCTATATTTTTTTTGTTTTTATTTCACTCTTTCTATTTTTAATAAATTTACTGACTTTTATACTGTCTCTGCTTGTTGCATACCTACCTGCATACAAGAAAGGGAAATTCCTGTCTTAAATACGTGGACACAATTAGAGTAACGAGTAGTAGGCCAGCAATTTCTTGCAGTAACTGCTTTTGACACTGTCAATCTCTTTGCCCTCGAGCTGAGATTGTTATCGCAGTCGTGGCTCCGCCGAAGAGTAGAGTCACGACTGGGGAACATTAGACAGAAATTTTTACCCGGGCTATATGGCCCGGATAACACACATAAAAAAGGCCTTGTGCCGCATTTTGCCCTAGTGTGGGAGGGTAACTGAATACTGTAGTAGGTCAGCAATTTCTTGCAGTAACTGCTTTTGACACTGTCAATCTCTTTGCCCTCGAGCTGAGATTGTTATCGCACTCGTGGCTCCGCCGAAGGGTAGAGTCACGACTGGGGAACATTAGACAGAAATTTTTACCCGGGCTATATGGCCCGGATAACACACATAAAAAAGGCCTTGTGTCGCATTTTGCCCTAGTGTGGGAGGGTAACTGAATACTGTAGTAGGTCAGCAATTTCTTGCAGTAACTGCTTTTGACACTGTCAATCTCTTTGCCCTCGAGCTGAGATTGTTATCGCACTCGTGGCTCCGCCGAAGGGTAGAGTCACGACTGGGGAACATTAGACAGAAATTTTTACCCGGGCTATATGGCCCGGATAACACACATAAAAAAGGCCTTGTGCCGCATTTTGCCCTAGTGTGGGAGGGTAACTGAATACTGTAGTAGGTCAGCAATTTCTTGCAGTAACTGCTTTTGACACTGTCAATCTCTTTGCCCTCGAGCTGGGGTTGTTATCGCAGTCGTGGCTCCGCCGAAGGGTAGAGTCACGACTGGGGAACATTAGACAGAAATTTTTACCCGGGCTATATGGCCCGGATAACACACATAAAAAAGGCCTTGTGCCGCATTTTGCCCTAGTGTGGGAAGGTAACTGACTACTGTAGTAGGTCAGCAATTTCTTGCAGTAACTGCTTTTGACACTGTCAATCTCTTTGCCCTCGAGCTGAGATTGTTATCGCAATCGTGGCTCCGCCGAAGGGTACAGTCACGACTGGGGAACATTAGACAGAAATTTTTGCCCGGGCTATATGGCCCGGATAATACACATAAAAAATGCATTGTGCCGCATTTTGCCCTAGTGTGGGAGGGTAACTGAATACTGTAGTAGGTCAGCAATTTCTTGCAGTAACTGCTTTTGACACAGTCAATCTCTTTGCCCTCGAGCTGAGATTGTTATCGCAGTCGTGGCTCCGCCGAAGGGTAGAGTCACGACTGGGGAACATTAGACAGAAATTTTTGCCCGGGCTATATGGCCCGGATAACACACATAAAAAAGGCCTTGTGCCGCATTTCGCCCTAGTGTGGGAGGGTAACTGAATACTGTAGTAGGTCAGCAATTTCTTGCAGTAACTGCTTTTGACACTGTTAATCTCTTTGCCCTCGAGCTGAGATTGTTATCGCAGTCGTGGCTCCGCCGAAGGGTACAGTCACGACTAGGGAACATTAGACAGAAATTTTTTGCCCGGGCTATGGCCCGGATAACACACATAAAAAGGCCTTGTGCCGCATTTTGCCCTAGTGTGGGAGGGTAACTGAATACTGTAGTAGGTCAGCAATTTCTTGCAGTAACTGCTTTTGACACTGTCAATCTCTTTGCCCTCGAGCTGAGATTGTTATCGCAGTCGTGGCTCCGCCGAAGGGTAGAGTCACGACTGGGGAACATTAGACAGAAATTTTTTTTGCCCGGGCTATATGGCCGGATAACACACATAAAAAAGGCCTTGTGCCGCATTTGCCCTAGTGTGGGAGGGTAACTGAATACTGTAGTAGGTCAGCAATTTCTTGCAGTAACATGCTTTTGACACTGTCAATCTCTTTTTTGCCCTCGAGCTGAGATTGTTATCGCAGTCGTGGCTCCGCCGAAGGGTAGAGTCACGACGGGGGCGTTGATAGACGAAATTTTTACCCGGGCTATTATGGCCCGGATAACACACATAAAAAAGACCTTGTGCCGCATTTTGCCCTAGTGTGGGAAGGTAACTGAATACTGTAGTAGGTCAGCAATTTCTTGCAGTAACTGCTTTTGACACTGTCAATCTCTTTGCCCTCGAGCTGAGATTGTTATCGCAGTCGTGGCTCCGCCGAAGAGGTAGAGTCACGACTGGGGAACATTAGACCAGAAATTTTTGCCCGGGCTATATGGCCCGGATAACACACATAAAAAAGGCCTTGTGCCGCATTTTGCCTAGTGTGGGAGGGTAACTGAATACTGTAGTAGGTCAGCAATTTCTTGCAGTAACTGCTTTTGACACTGTCAATCTCTTTGCCCTCGAGCTGAGATTGTTATCGCAGTCGTGGCTCCGCCGAAGGGTAGAGTCACGACTGGGGAACATTAGACAGAAATTTTACCCGGGCTATATGGCCGGATAGCTTACCATAAAAAAAGACCTTGTGCCGCATTTTGCCCTAGTGTGGGAAGACTGTGAATACTGTATTAGGTCAGCAATTTCTTGCAGTAACTGCTTTTGACACTGTCAATCTCTTTGCCCTCGAGCTGAGATTGTTATCGCAGTCGTGGCTCCGCCGAAAGGTAGAGTCACGACTGGGGAACGTAGACAGAAATTTTTGCCCGGGCTATATGGCCCGGATAACACACCTATAAAAAAGGCCTTGTGCCGCATTTTGCTAGTGCGGGGTAACTGAGAATACTGTAGTAGGTCAGCAATTTCTTGCAGTAACTGCTTTTGACACTGTCAATCTCTTTGCCCTCGAGCTGAGATTGTTATCGCAGTCGTGGCTCCGCCGAAGGGTAGAGTCACGACTGGGAGGCAATAGACAGAAATTTTTGCCCGGGCTATATGGCCCGGATAACACACATAAAAAAGGCCTTGTGCCGCATTTTGCTAGTGTGGAGGAGTAACTGAATACTGTAGTAGGTCAGCAATTTCTTGCAGTAACTGCTTTTGACACTGTCAATCTCTTTGCCCTCGAGCTGAGATTGTTATCGCAGTCGTGGCTCCGCCGAAAAGGGTAGAGTCACGACTGGGGAACATTAGACAGAAATTTTTGCCCGGGCTATATGGCCCGAGTAACACACATAAAAAAGACATTGCCGCATTTTGCCCCTAGTGTGGGAGGGTAACTGAATACTGTAGTAGGTCAGCAATTTCTTGCAGTAACTGCTTTTGACACTGTTAATCTCTTTGCCCTCGAGCTGAGATTGTTATCGCAGTCGTGGCTCCGCCGAAAAGAGGTACAGTCACGACTAGGGAACATTAGACAGAAATTTTTGCCCGGGCTATATGGCCCGGATAACACACATAAAAAAGGCCTTGTGCCGCATTTTGCCCTAGTGTGGGAGGGTAACTGAATACTGTAGTAGGTCAGCAATTTCTTGCAGTAACTGCTTTTGACACTGTTAATCTCTTTGCCCTCGAGCTGAGATTGTTATCGCAGTCGTGGTTCCGCCGAAGGGTAGAGTCACGACTGGGGAACATTAGACAGAAATTTTTGCCCGGGCTATATGGCCCGGATAACACACATAAAAAATGCATTGGGCCGCATTTTGCCCTAGTGTGGGAGGGTAACTGAATACTGTAGTAGGTCAGCAATTTCTTGCAGTAACTGCTTTTGACACTGTCAATCTCTTTGCCCTCGAGCTGAGATTGTTATCGCAGTCGTGGCTCCGCCGAAGGGTACAGTCACGACTGGGGAACATTAGACAGAAATTTTTGCCCGGGCCATATGGCCCGGATAACACACATAAAAAATGCATTGTGCCGCATTTTGCCCTAGTGTGGGAGGGTAACTGAATACTGTAGTAGGTCAGCAATTTCTTGCAGTAACTGCTTTTGACACTGTTAATCTCTTTGCCCTCGAGCTGAGATTGTTATCGCAGTCGTGGCTCCGCCGAAGGGTACAGTCACGACTGGGGAACATTAGACAGAAATTTTTGCCCGGGCTATATGGCCCGGATAACACACATAAAAAAGGCCTTGTGCCGCATTTTGCCCTAGTGTGGGAGGGTAACTGAATACTGTAGTAGGTCAGCAATTTCTTGCAGTAACTGCTTTTGACACTGTCAATCTCTTTGCCCTCGAGCTGAGATTGTTATCGCAGTCGTGGCTCCGCCGAAGGGTAGAGTCACGACTGGGGAACATTAGACAGAAATTTTTGCCCGGGCTATATGGCCCGGATAACACACATAAAAAAGGCCTTGTGCCGCATTTTGCCCTAGTGTGGGAGGGTAACTGAATACTGTAGTAGGTCAGCAATTTCTTGCAGTAACTGCTTTTGACACTGTCAATCTCTTTGCCCTCGAGCTGAGATTGTTATCGCAGTCGTGGCTCCGCCGAAGGGTAGAGTCACGACTGGGGAACATTAGACAGAAATTTTTGCCCGGGCTATATGGCCCGGATAACACACATAAAAAAGGCCTTGTGCCGCATTTTGCCCTAGTGTGGGAGGGTAACTGAATACTGTAGTAGGTCAGCAATTTCTTGCAGTAACTGCTTTTGACACTGTTAATCTCTTTGCCCTCGAGCTGAGATTGTTATCGCAGTCGTGGCTCCGCCGAAGGGTACAGTCACGACTAGGGAACATTAGACAGAAATTTTTGCCCGGGCTATATGGCCCAGATAACACACATAAAAAAGGCCTTGTGCCGCATTTTGCCCTAGTGTGGGAGGGTAACTGAATACTGTAGTAGGTCAGCAATTTCTTGCAGTAACTGCTTTTGACACTGTCAATCTCTTTGCCCTCGAGCTGAGATTGTTATCGCAGTCGTGGCTCCGCCGAAGGGTACAGTCACGACTAGGGAACATTAGACAGAAATTATTGCCCGGGCTATATGGCCCGGATAACACACATAAAAAAGGCCTTGTGCCGCATTTTGCCCTAGTGTGGGAGGGTAACTGAATACTGTAGTAGGTCAGCAATTTCTTGCAGTAACTGCTTTTGACACTGTCAATCTCTTTGCCCTCGAGCTGAGATTGTTATCGCAGTCGTGGCTCCGCCGAAGGGTACAGTCACGACTGGGGAACATTAGACAGAAATTTTTGCCCGGGCTATATGGCCCGGATAATACACATAAAAAAGGCCTTGTGCCGCATTTTGCCCTAGTGTGGGAGGGTAACTGAATACTGTAGTAGGTCAGCAATTTCTTGCAGTAACTGTCTTTTGCACTTTCAATCTCCCTAACTCCCGGACTGAGAGTGTTAACCCAGTCGTGACTCCGCCAATGTTACGACTGGTGAAAACAAGACAGATATTTTTGACCGGGCTATATGGCCCGGAGAACCCACGTTAAAAAGGACTTATGCCAATTCTTGCCCTAGTGGGGCATAACTAAATACTGTAGTAGGTCAGCATGATCATAACGATCCATGCTCTTTCTTATTCAACCTTCTACTTCCCTGCGTAAAGAGACCTAGACGGAATTCCAGAGTCTCGTCTCAATTAACCATCATCGACAATCTCACCTACCTCCCATTAGCATGGACCAGGCTTGCCTCCCAGAGAGTAAAACTCTACGCCTCCTTGGTCTCACACTTTCAGCGGACCTCAAATGGAATGACTATATCGAATCCATTGCTAAATCCGCTGCTATGAAAGTCGGTTCTCTGTGTAGGGCCCGGAAGTTTTTTCCGTCTAAATCTATCCTGCACATTTATATATCTACCATCCGCCCGTGCATTGAATACTGCTGCCATATCTGGTCGGGTGCCCCTGCTGTTCTCCTCGGGCTTCTCGATAAGGTTCAGAGGAGGGTCTGTAATGTGATAGATACCGAATGGCAGACCGCCTGCAGTCTCTCTCCCACCGGCGCGATGTGGCTTCCCTGTGTCTCTTCTATAAATACTTTCACGGCTTCTGCTCCGGTGAACTTAGATCACTAGTGCCCCCTAAATACGAATTTGAACGAGATACTAGATTAGCAACTAGATCCCACTCTTTTACAGTGAAACCGATAAAATGCAGCCGTAATTTCTACTCCAACAGTTTCTTTCCTCGCACTTCCCGACTGTGGAATTCTCTTCCAAACGATTGCTTCCCCTACAATCTCCAGGAGTTTAAATGTAAGGTCAATAGACACCTCCTAACACACTAACCTGCTCCCATTCTATCAAACACTCTTCCCATCTGCCCAACCCTCATCCTCGCTATCCTTACTCATCTGTCACCTTCCTCCTGACATTCCCTATGTCTAACCACTCCTTCTCTTTACCTTCACCGATGTAGCCCCATGCGCAATAGTGGCAGTGGAATGCCTTGCTTGGGGTGAGATGATTAAAAAAAAAAATGAATAAGCAAGATCCGGTCCCAGACTTAAGCTGGTTGTACGGGATATTTTTGGCTGAGATCAAGGGCTCAGAATTTCCACTTTCACTGACCTTGTGTCGCATTCACTTTAGTGGCTAAGGAGATAAGTACTTAGTAGAACAGTGATCACACTGATCCAAACTCTCTCTTGTCAAACTCTGATTACGGGCGGAGTGGAACCCAAATGAGTCTCCACCGAAGGGTAGAGTCTCTTTTGAAGTCAATAAACAAGAGCCCGTCCCCGCCTTAAGATGGGTGTAAGGGATATTTTTGGCTGATCTTATGGGCTCGGAATCCTCATTTCATTTAATTTTGAGTCACATCCGCCTTGGTGGGGAGGTGGCAAATACCTAGTCGGGCAGAGTGGTCATACTGATTCAAATTCTCTCTCTCTCTCTCTTTCTCTCTTTCCCTCTCACTTTCTCTCTCTCTCTTAGTCGCCCTTTTTCTCTCTCTTTCTCTCTCTGTTTCTCTCTCTCGCCATCTTTCTCTCTATTTCTGTCTCTCTCTTTCTCTCTTTCTCAATCTCTCTTTTTCTATTTCACTTTCTCTTTCCCTCTTTCTCTATCACTTTCTCTCTCTTTTTCTCTCTTTCTCTCTCTCTCTTTCTCTCTCCCTTTCTTTCTCTCTTTATTTATCTTTCTATTTTTCTCTCTTGTTCTCTCTCCCTCTCTTTCACTCTCTCTCTTTCTCAAATTTCTGGATCCGGTTGGAGGAGAACCCAAACATGGCTCCGCCGAAGGGTAGAATAGAAAATAACCCGACCTAGCTTAAGCTGGGTCTACGGGATACTTTTGGCTGAGCTTAAGCGCTCGGAATCCTCACTTTAATTGACCTTGTGTCGCATTCACCTTGGGCATCCGCTTTGGGCATCCACCTCCGACCTCCGCCCTATTGGAAAGGTTGCAATTACCGTAGTATTATTATACTAATTAGCAGTTCACTAACAGTGTATCGACTTCACGCAGTGTGCGAGTCTTGTACTTGTTGATATACTATTATTCCCAACCTCCGTTTTGGTGATTACTCATGCAGTAACAGTTTAAGGTTAAAACACTGTTTTTAAGCATTTACTAAAACTTTTCTCCTTCATCACTTTATCGTTTTTGTAATTTTTTCTCTTTTTGGCTTTGTTTATTTTTTATTTTATGATTCTTTCTTTCTTTCTTTCTTTCTTTCTTTTTTTCTTTCTTTCCAGTTTTTCTTTCTTTTTTTATTTTCCGTTTTCTTATTTTTTTTTTGTTCATGCCTTTTATTCGATTTTATTAGTTTTGGTTTATTTATTTTCTTTTTTTTTTTTTTTAGTTATTTTCGCAGTGGAGGCTAGTATTTGTGCTAAAGTCGGTTCTAGTAAGTTCGACGTAGAAAAACGTTAGGAACTTGATATGTGTATTACGCAGTGTAATCTTGCCAGGTCGCTGACTACTTTTGTATTCGACTCACTGTCGATTATTATTGTTCAACATCGACTGACCCTCGTTCCTCTTACTACTCCTACATAAATTAGGTGGTAGAGTCTATTCGCTATAGAATAGGTGTGTTTCCCCATCACACTTATACATTCAGTTTGCTTCTATATTGTTTACTATCCTGCTTTCTTTCTTTATTGATTTTTCTTCTTTTTTATATATATTTTCATTTTTCTTCATTACCAAAAATTTATCTCCCCTTGACTATTCAAGGGAGTCCGATCTCCAGCAAATAGGTGTATGCTGGGAGACAAGGAGAAGGCACTTCCGGCAGGAGCCAGCAACATGGCGTGCAGAACTTTGCCAGGCTCTCTATACCCATATCCTTATTCAACATCCACAACTGTTCGCTGTACTCATGTTTCCACAATAATAAATTCCCTATTTATTTCCAATACTCGGCGAGTTTTTCATTTTTCCATTAACCGTTTTATGTGGATATCGGCTCAGAGCGACGAATCAAAGAGCCGAGTTCGTATTCCAGTTGAATTCGTTGCATTCAATTACATTCACAAATACCATTGAGATGTGCGTTGTGGTGCAGTGGATATCGGCTCAGAGCGACAAATCAAAGAGCCGAGTTCGTATTCCAGTTGAATTCGTTGCATTCAATTACACACAAATACCATTGAGATGTGCGTTGTGGTGCAGTGGATATCGGCTCAGAGCGACAAATCAAAGAGCCGAGTTCGTATTCCAGTTGAATTCGTTGCATTCAATTACACACAAATACCATTGAGATGTGCGTTGTGGTGCAGTGGATATCGGCTCAGAGCGACAAATCAAAGAGCCGAGTTCGTATTCCAGTTGAATTCGTTGCATTCAATTACACACAAATACCATTGAGATGTGCGTTGTGGTGCAGTGGATATCGGCTCAGAGACAAATCGAAAAGCTGAGATCGAATTCCAGTTGAATTCGTTGCGTTCACTTTCACACAGATACTCTTGGGAAATGTATGAATCTGTCGTTTTCACTCCAGGTATGGCTTAAAAAGAAACACAGATTGGATTCTATAGCCCAGTCAGTCATGTCTCTTTCGAGACATGATCGCCTAAACATGTATCACGTATACCACTTAACTGACTAAATTCCCACAAGAATTTCAGAAACTTTTTATTTCCTTAATTTTTGTTACCCCATTTTATGCATTCTTTTTCATTCGTTCATTTTGATTTCTGTCATCGATTTTCCATTCTTTGTTCTCCCCCTTTTTTTCTTTCTCGAAAATGGTTCCAGGGTATGACGGTAAACTGCACCCGGCAGCAAGGCTTCTGATTTTTTTTTAATCAACTCGCTCCAAGCAAGAGATTCTACTGCCACTGTTGTGCAGGGGGTTACATAGGGGAAAGTGATGAGAAAGTGGGGTCAGTTATAGGAAATGTCAGGAGGAGGGTAATAGACGGCTGAGGATACCGAGGATGTGGGTGGAGTAGATGAAAAAAGAGCTTGAGAGAATGGATGCGAGTTAGTGTGATAGAAGATGTGTATTGACATTACATTTAAATTCGTGAAGATTGTAGCTGTCGGGGAAGCAAATATAAGGAAAGGAATCCCATAGGTGGGAAGTGCGTGAAAAGAAGCTGTTAGAGTAGAAATTGCGGTTACATTTTATATGTTTCACTGTAAAAGGGTGGGACCTAGTTGCTAATCTAGTAGCTCGTGCAAATTCATAACTAGGGGCCACCAGTGATCTAAGTTCATTAGAGCAGAAGCCGTGAAAGTATTTATAGAAGAGGTACAGGAAAGTCACGTCACAATTTCAATATTTAAGCAATTTTAGGGGGGCTCAGTTTTTCATACAACGTTATAGTAAATCAATCCTCCATTTTGGAACCACTCGCCGGTGCGACATTACCACCACCTGTAAAGTGGTTGATTATCAATTTTTTTTTTTTAAATTTCAGTGCAATCTTTTCGATTAAACTCTAAACTTTCCGAATGTCGAAAAAATTTGTAAAAGTTTTAACATTTAAACAATTTTTTTTGTAAGGGGGGTGCTCAGTTTTTCATACAACCTTATAGTAAATTGATCCTGAGCAATTAACTTTTTCAACAACTGAATCCTTTGCGAAATTTTTGAATAAAGCCATTCTTGGAGTTTCCGAGGATGATGCATTTTGTCTTTTTCAAGTTTTCTTGAAAAAGACAAAAACAAGAGCAACAACTCGTCCCAAAAAACAAAAAACAAAAAAACAAAAAAAACAAAAACAAAGCGATGCAAACGCAAGTGATACCAAAATGGAGGATCGATTTACTATAATGTTTTATGAGAAACTGGGCACTCCCTAAAATTGTTTAAATATTGAAATTTTTAAAAATTCTTTTTTGATAATCGGAAAATTTATGTAATAACCGATAAGACCCCGCTAAAAAAAAGTTTAAACGAATCAAAAACAAAAAAAATTAGAGATGGTGGGAGTCTTCTTTAGGTCCGCCCATTTGAGTTTTGACAGCAAACTACTACCCTAATAACATTTTTAATTTTTTATTGATTTCTTCCCCCTCTCATGTATTTTTGCTTCCTTAATCAATCTTAAATCATCTTTACCAATCTGCTGATAATTTCTTCTCGTATCTTCTTTATTTCATTCTCCTCTGTTTTTCTTGTCATCTCACCTGTCTTTCATTCTCCTCCGTTTTTCGTGTTATCTCATCTTACTTTCATTCTCATTTGTTTTTTGTGTCATCTCATCTTTCTTTAATTTTCCTCTCTTTTTCTTGTTATCTCATCTTTCTTTCATTCTCCTTTGTTTTTTCTTGTTATCTCATCTTTATTTCATTCTCCTGTGTTTTTCTTGTCATCTCACCTGTCTTTCATTCTTCTCTGCTTTTCTTGTTATTTCATCTTTCTTTCATTCTCCTTTGTTTTTCGTATCATCTCATCTTTCTTTAATTTTCCTCTCTTTTTCTTGTTATCTCATCTTTCTTTCATTCTCCTTTGTTTTTTCTTGTTATCTCATCTTTATTTCATTCTCCTGTGTTTTTCTTGTCATCTCACCTGTCTTTCATTCTCCTCTGCTTTTCTTGTTATTTCATCTTTCTTTCATTCTCCTTTGTTTTTCGTATCATCTCATCTTTCTTTAATTTTCCTCTGTTTTTCTTGTTATCTCATTTTTTCTTTCATTCTCCTTTGTTTTTCGTTTCATCTCATCTTTCTTTAATTTTCCTCTGTTTTTCTTGTTATCTCATTTTTCTTTCATTCTCCTTTGTTTTTCGTATCATCTCATCTTTCTTTAATTTTCCTCTATTTTTCTTGTTATCTCATTTTTCTTTCATTCTCCTTTGTTTTTCGTATCATCTCTTCTTTCTTTAATTTTCCTCTATTTTTCTTGTTATCTCATTTTTCTTTCATTCTCCTTTGTTTTTCGTTTCATCTCATCTTTCTTTAATTGTCCTCTGTTTTTCTTGTTATCTCATTTTTTCTTTCATTCTCCTTTGTTTTTCGTATCATCTCTTCTTTCTTTAATTTTCCTCTGTTTTTCTTGTTATCTCATTTTTCTTTCATTCTCCTTTGTTTTTCGTATCATCTCTTCATTCTTTAATTTTCCTCTGTTTTTCTTGTTATCTCATCTTTCTTTCATTCTCCTTTGTTTTTCGTATCATCTCATCTTTCTTTAATTTTCCTCTGTTTTTCTTGTTATCTCATTTTTCTTTCATTCTCCTTTGTTTTTCGTATCATCTCTTCTTTCTTTAATTGTCCTCTGTTTTTCTTGTTATCTCATTTTTCTTTCATTCTCCTTTGTTTTTCGTATCATCTCTTCTTTCTTTAATTTTCCTCTGTTTTTCTTGTTATCTCATTTTTCTTTCATTCTCCTTTGTTTTTCGTATCATCTCTTCATTCTTTAATTTTCCTCTGTTTTTCTTGTTATCTCATCTTTCTTTCATTCTCCTTTGTTTTTCGTATCATCTCATCTTTCTTTAATTTTCCTCTGTTTTTCTTGTTATCTCATTTTTCTTTCATTCTCCTTTGTTTTTCGTATCATCTCTTCTTTCTTTAATTTTCCTCTATTTTTCTTGTTATCTCATTTTTCTTTCATTCTCCTTTGTTTTTCGTTTCATCTCATCTTTCTTTAATTTTCCTCTGTTTTTCTTGTTATCTCATTTTTCTTTCGTTCTCCTTTGTTTTTCGTATCATCTCATCTTTCTTTAATTTTCCTCTATTTTTCTTGTTATCTCATTTTTCTTTCATTCTCCTTTGTTTTTCGTATCATCTCTTCTTTCTTTAATTTTCCTCTATTTTTCTTGTTATCTCATTTTTCTTTCATTCTCTTTTGTTTTTCGTATCATCTCATCTTTCTTTAATTGTCCTCTGTTTTTCTTGTTATCTCATTTTTCTTTCATTCTCCTTTGTTTTTCGTATCATCTCTTCTTTCTTTAATTTTCCTCTGTTTTTCTTGTTATCTCACCTGTCTTTCATTCTCCTTTGTTTTTCGTATCATCTCATCTTTCTTTAATTGTCCTCTGTTTTTCTTGTTATCTCATCGTTTTTCATTCTCTTTTCTTTTTCTTGTCACCTCATATTTATTTCATTCTCCTTTGTTTTTCTTGTTATCTCATCTGTCTTTCATTCTCCTCTGTTTTTCTCGGTCTTCATTTTCCTTCGGATCAATTTTATCTTTCTCATCTTCTTTTCTTGTTCCAATAACCTATTTCTTTCCCCTCTCTCACACACTCTCTCTCTCTCTCGTAATTTCGTGTCTCTCTCTCTCTCTCTCTCTTTTTCTTTACGGAGTTTTTTCTTTCTATTTTTATCTTCTTAAGCCTTGTGGTCTCATCTTTCTACCTCTCTCTATCTCTGAATCTCTTTTCCTCATTCTTTCTTTACTGATGTTAATTGCTTTTCTCTCACTTTCTATCGTTTCTGTTTTCCTTTCTCTTTCATTACCTCTCTCTTTCTCACTTTATGTCTCTCTTCAGTCTCTTCATTTATCTCTCATCACTCTCTTTCTTTCTTTCTTTTGTTACTATTTTTTATTGTTCTCTCTCTCTCTCTCTCTCTCACACACACTAGCTATTTTTGTCGTTGTTCTCTCTCTCTCTTTCCCTTCATTTTTCTTTTCTTTCTTTCATTCATTCTGCCTCTCTCTTTCTCTCTCTTTTTTACACTATCAGTTTGTCTCTTTCTTCATTTTCCATTTCTTTCGTTCTCTCTCTCTCTCTCTCTCTCTCTCTCTCCCTCCCTCCCCCTTTCGTGTGCGCGCGCAAGCAACATACTTCCGGTGTCATTTTATTTAATTAATAAAAGCTTTCACCTAATTTTCAGCTTTACATAGTCTCTTTACTTTATCATTCTCTCTCTCTCTTTCTCTCTCTCTTTCTCACTTTATCACTTTCTCTTCTCGCTATTTTTCTTCCTTTCTCCTTCTCCTCTCTCTCTCTTTCTTTCTTTCTCTCTCATTATATCTTTTTTCTCTTTCATTTCCTTTCCCTCTTTTTCTCTCCCTCTGTCACAATATCGGTATATATCTTTCTTCATTCTTCTTTTTTTTTCATTCTCTTTTTTTCCCTCATAACATACTTCCAACGTCATTTTATTCAATTAATAAAAGTGTTCACCTAATTTATCTCCTGACACGTACTTGTCGTTTCATCTTTCCCTCTCTCTCTCTCTCTCTCTCTCTCACTTACTCACTTTCTCTTCTCGCTATTTTTCTTTCTCGTTCTTTTCCTCTCTCTCTCTCTCTCTCTCTCTCTCTCTCTCTCATTCTGGTCTTTATATTTTCTTTTCGTTCCCTCTCCTTCTTTTCCTCATACTACCTGATTCTTCTTTCTCTTTCCCTTTCTCTTTCATTCTCTTTCTCACGTAAATAACATGCTTCTGATGTCATTTTATTTCCTTAATGAAATTTTTCACCTGTTTTTCTCCCCTTACATATTCTTGTCATCTTATCTCACATGTGAAGGCAGACGATCGTCTTGTCAGAAAAAAAAAATATCTACCGATTGAATTACATTTTATTTTTATTCTTATTTTTATTTTTATTTATTTATTTTTTTTCCTTTTCATGAGATTAAAAAAAACGAAAAGAAGGTGAATACAAACTCGATTTATACGACGGAGACGAATATTTTTAGAGGGATTTTTTTTAGACTTCTTATTCATTATATATATATATATATATATATTTTTTTTTTTTTTTTTTCATGCTTCACTTTCGTTCAACTTTGAACAGATATCTCTTCATTCCACTTCTCACACATCCACCCAGCGGGGAAGGAAAAAAATGAACAATCGAAAAAACATTGCACTAACTCGTTCAGTTCCGACCGAAAATAACTTCCGGAAACCCCATTAGATAACAACAACCTCACCAAAACGAACTTCCGTTGCTCCATACCCGACTACTTACACACACACACACACACGCATATATATATATATATATATATATATATATATATATATATTGGATACTATCGACAAATTGTGTATATCAAATTTTCGAATTAGTTGTTTTATGTTATCAGTAAATTTACTAAAGTTCATATTTATTTTTATTTTCCAATATTTTTTCGAGTGTACTTTCGAATGTTGCTACATTCATTTTCAAGGATTTCAAGGATTGTGTTTTCTACATATTTACTCAACTGTTTTTCATTAAAACACACACACACACACACACACACACACACACATATATATATATATATATATGTATATATAAAATTTATAACATAAATATCTTATAATATCACTAAAAAAGTATCCATTTTGTTTCGACAACATCTGGCTACTTTTGCAGTGATATTATAGCATTTTTATCTTAGAAATTTTAAGTATTATTCGCTCTACTTTGTATTGAGCACTTTTTTTTAAGAATAGTGTTTTTTTGGGTACGGAATTTTATTCCATTTATACATATTCCGTATATGCCTGAAGACACCACATGGTAGAAACCTAGGTCGAGTAATAACTCATTTGCAAATATAATAATTATAATTATTGCCAGTAGCGTATATACGTAGGGTGCGATTGGTAAATTGTCGCTATTTGCCTTGGGCAGAGGGGATAAAAATAGCAGCTTTTAAAAGTGAAACCCCAATGAAAACTATTTTTTAAGGGTGGCTTAAATGTGGCATAAGACCGAAAAAATAGAGCATTCACTGAGGATCGAACGCAGCCGTAATTGTTCAGTGAGTCAAGCTTGTTAACCATTACTCCAAAGCGGAAAGCCAATCAGACCACTTACCATGATAGTATCTATAGAAAAGCCACAAACACGCCACATCACGGCAGTGGGAAAGTGACTGAAATCGAGATGCCATGACATGGCTAATATCATTGCAGATATTTCTTTAGATTTTCTTAAGAAACTCACCAGGAAAACAAGACTAGAGGCGACAGTAAGATTTAAAACATGAACGAATTGTAGACTTATAAAAATATAGGACTAGCAGTATAGCCCGACGTTACTCAGGTGTAATGAAACCTTTAAAACTAATCCATGGTCCTTGAGCTTAGACTCTTTGGACGTTGGCGCGAAAGACTAAAAAGCAATAGTTGTTTCCAGTTAAAGCGAAACTGAAAGAAAAATGAATGGATTAAGTCAAATTTTAATTTCCTGGTATCGATATCAAATAAGTCTTTTTCATCGTAAACTGAATATTGAAGGCTAAATAAGTCCTCTGAGTAAATGGTATCATGGCTGAGACTAAGAACTACATTTATTCCTAGTTAGAGCCAAGCCCGAAGAAAAAACTAAAATAAAAGGGCTGAAAAAAAATACAGATATGCAAGCAGATAAGCAGACACACACACAAACATCTTGCCTTTTCTCTCTATATATTATCCATTTTCTGAACTATTGTAAGAACTGCAAACTGGAAACTTCTGAATATCGTTTCTTATGTCTTTGTCTTTGAGTGTATCAAATTTGATTAAAATCGGACCACTCCTTCTATAACTCGATTTTTTCGATTGTCGATTTTCGATATTTATCGGGGGTACATCGACACAAAACCTAGCTAAGAACACTCGCAGACGCTTATAGTACAACTGTGTAAATTTTCAAGAAAATCGGTTCAGCCGTTTCGGAGTCTATAGGTAACTGACACACACACACACACACACACACACATAGACAAAGTTCCATTTATAAATAAGTTTATATATATATATATATATATACGCACACATACGTGTATTAAGGCAATCGATAGATATCTCGAAACAAAACCTAGCTAAGAACACTCGCAGACGCTTATAGTACAACTGTGTAAATTTTCAAGAAAATCGGTTCAGCTGTTTCGGAGTCTATAAGTAACAGATACACACACACACACACACACACACTGACAAAGTTCCATTTATAAATAAGTTTAGTTATATTCTAGTGAGAATAATGGTCTACCACGATACAGTAAACCAAGTTTTCTAGCAGTAAATCTAGCAATCGGTTAAATATAAACTTTCCATCTCAAGTCAGCGGAAAATGCTAGCACAGGTTGAGACAAGGAGTCACCCCCCGCCTGACGGTTGAGCATAAGCCATGCAGTTAAAAGGTAAAAAGGGTCCTCTCAGACGATAAAAATTCAATCCTTACACCATTTATCAACGGTCCTTTTTTAGATCAGCTGCTAATTTGACCCTATCGAAGGGATCAGACTTCTTCTTCTTCTTCTTCTTCTTCTTCTTCTTCTTCTTCTTCTATGTGCTTTGTTCCTTCAGGACGTAGGTGATCATGGCCTTCTACGTTTCCCTATCCCTGGTGGCTCTTATCACACTTTCCCCTGTAACAGCACGCAACACGCGTTCTGCTATCCACCTGCTCAGACCCTTTAAATATGTTATTCGCTGCTTTCCCCTGTCTCTTTTTCCCTCTATCTGGCCTGTTAGTATCAGATTCACCAAGACCTCCTTCCTCATTATTGTCAAGCATTCATTGCCATATTGAAGGACTGACATCACATAACAATCCAGTACTCTCTTCTTTGTTTCTAGCAAAGTTTTCCTGTCTCTTAGTACTTTACTCAGCTTCTGGAATGCGTCCTTCACATGTCAATTCGCCTTCGGATCTCTGTGTTATATATTAGTCTCTTCTTCTTATTGACTGGATGAAGCAAAGGCTTCCTGGCTGTCTTGTAAAATTTTGCAAAGTAATAATAAAAAAGAACCATTCTATTTTCATTTAGAATTATCCACTTGGCAATAAATACTAAAAATAGTATGAAATACATCATTTCTTTTAAAAATCTGGGGTGGCCTAATAATTATGGTCAGTAGTATATATATATATATATATATATATATATATATATATATATATATATATATAGCAAATCTACAGAGTGCGATGAGGAAATTGTCGCTATTTGCCTTGTAAAGTTTTGCAAAGTAACAATAACAAAAGAACCATTCGTTTTTCATTTAGAATTATCCACTTGGCAATAAATACTAAAAATACTATGAAATACATCATTTTTTCTAAACTGGGGTTGCCTAATAATTTTGACCGGTAGTGTAGGTATGTATATATATGTATGTATTAGATCTTCATTCGAAGCAAAAAAGAAATATCTTATCTCTAAATTCAGAAAAGTAAAAAGATATAAAAGAGAGAAATAAAAAGACTGGATGCAGGGCAAATGTATTGCTTCACCAAAATCCCGAAAGCTTGTAAAATCTAAATTCCTTCCAGCCATTTTTACACATGGAGAAATTCTACACAGTGACTGATATTGTATTATTGATAGAATTAAATGTAACAAAAACAAAACAAAACAAAAAAAAACAAAAAACAAAACAAAACAGATGACTCAGTTAATAGCTGGAGTGAGAAGAGACGGATTAATAACCCTTCCAAAGTTATTTGCGCGAAAGTGTATGAAATGAACTTGATTCGATCTCGGTTCCCCAACTTCGAGTTCCGAGTCGATATCCACTGCACTACCCACTCCCTTTTTCGCTCCCCTTTGTCTTTCTCCTGCTCTCTCTTTATCTCCACCGCTCTCGCTCTCTCGCTCTCTCTCTCTCTCTCTCTCTCTCTCTCTCTCTCTCTCTCTCTGTCCTTGTAGACGTTTTTTAGCTATTTCTATTACTGTGTAATGACATCTCTCCCTCTTTCTTCGAACTCATGTCACTTGTCTCATTTCCTCTTTCTCTACCACCCTCCCTTTCTCGCTTTCTCTCTTTCTCTTCTGTTCTCCCTTTACCTCCGCCCCTCTCTCTTCTCTCTCTCTCTCTCTCTCTCTCTCTCTCTCTAGATGTCGTTTAGCTATTTCTATTACTGTGACATCTCTCCCATCTCTCCCTCTCTCTTCGAATTCATGTCACTTGTCTTTTTTCCCTTTCTCTACCACCCTCCCTCCCTCCCTTTCTCGCTTTCTCTTTCTGTCTCTCTTCTGTTCTCCCTTCACCTCTGTCCCTCTCTCTTCCACACACTCTCTCTCTCTAGATGTCGTTTAGCTGTTTCTATTACTGTGTTATGACATCTCTCCCTCTCTCTTCGACTTCATGTCACTTGTCTTTTTCCCCTTTCTCTACCACCCTCCCTCCCTCCTTTCCTCGCCTTTTCTCTCTCCCTCTATCTCTCTCTCTCTCTCTTCTGTTCTCACTTTATCTCCGCCCCCTCTCTCACCCCCTCTCCCTCTAGACGTCGTTTAGCTGCTTCTATTATTGTGTAATGACATCTTCGGTATTTTCTAATAACACTCTCTATCTTATAAATAGCAAATCAAAGTCGAACTGGAAAAAAAAAAAAGAAAGATAAAAAAATTTAAATTTCACCGAAAAAATTCAGCTGGTTTCATTTTCTGACTCGAGATCAATAATAATTTTGTACTCTTTTATAAATATCTTTTTTTTTAATATGAGACTCTTCGTCTTTTTATTCCTGGCTATCACATCACAAGAACATTTGGCGTCTAAGAAGCCTGTTTTAGTACAGACCGCATAATCTTACGCAGTGCAATCTACACTGCAGAGTTTATTTTTAAATCATTTAACCCCAGGAAGGCAATAAATATACTAAGACGCAAGAGCCTACTTTGTGTTAGAGAATATGAGAAAAAAATATACTTTTGAGAAGAGAAAACAATAAGAGAACAACAATTAAGAAGACGGAAGATAACAATTGCCATTGCAATTCAATTTTTGAAATTGACAGAGAAACAAGAAGCCGAAAGCGAGATCTACAACTGAGAAGGACAATAATAGAAATTGTTAACATAGAACTAACGGTTTTTATCTAGCCATTCAAATTGTAATATGATGAGACCTAGCCGCCAATCTAGTCAGTCTGTCAGTTAAGTGCCATACGTGATACACACTTTGGGCGATCATGTCTAGAAAGAGACATGGCTGACTCGGCAGAAGATTATTCTGCACTAGGTTGACATTGCTTTTTGCGGTAGACTGGTTGCCAGCCAAGGCTATAGAACCCAATCTGTCCTGTTATTTACCCCATAACTGGAAGGAACAGATGGATTAATACCTTTCCCAAGGATATTTGCGCGTAAGTGATACAAGGAATTCAACTGGAATTCGAACTCGGCACCCCGATTCGTCGTTCCGAGCCGATATCCACTGCACCACAAAGCAACATCTAGTACTGCGCTTAAATTCATAAATTCTAGATACCATATAGGAAAGTAATACCTTGCGAATTAAGAAATGCGGCACAAGGCTAAGAGGAGAGATACGGGAATGCTGATCATCAATCTGCTTGTCTTAAACTTAAGCTAGATACAATTACTGACACTAACTATCACAGTATTTTTTACACAAAAAAAAAAACACTTTCTTACTTTTTATTTTTACTGAATGTTCTTGTAACTGGATGCGCATTGTGATATAATTAATATCGCTCGGAATGAAAGGTTGAAGAATCGAGTTTGAATTCTAGTTTATTTCGTTTCTTTTAGTTATGCACTAATATCCTTGGAAAAGGTATTATTGATCCATCTCTTCTACCTCCAATTATAAGCTAAATAGCAGAAGAGATTGACTCCTATAGCCTTGGTCTACCACAAAAATGAAGGCACCATACAGTGAGAAAATATTCTGCCTAGTTAGTCACGTCGCTTTCGAGACATGATCTTCCAAGCATGTATCACGAATGGCAGTTAAATGATTGACTCTTACTACCATATTAACTCCATGTCTCTATTTATAGATTGACAGATAATGAATATAGATTGACAGAGAAGGAAGGAAGGAAGGAAGGAAGGAAGGAAGGAAGGAAGGAAGGAAGGAAGGAAGGAAAAAAGACAGACAGACAGACAACCTTCACTTGTTCATATATATAAAATTTGTCTTATTCTTCATGTGCCATGTCTTTTCAGGACGTAGGAGATGGCTTGGCTCTGTCTCCTGTCGCACTCAAAATTATTCGTCTTGGTATTTCTTCCAAACCCCGCTCTGCCATCCACTTCCTCAAGCCTATCAAGTAGGTCTTGCGCAGCTTTCTTCTGTCTCTCTTTCCCTCTATCAGTCCCGTGAGTATTAAATTCTCCAGGCTCTCCTTCCTTATTACATGTCCCAGAAACCTTATCTGTCTCTTTCTTATGTTAAGTATGAGTTTTCTCATCGTTTCCATCCTCTCCAACACCTTGTCGTTAGTCAGGTGCTCAGTCCATGATATCCTCAGCATCCTTCTGTAGAACCCCATTTCTGCTGCTTCAGGCCTCTCCTTCATCTTTGAGAAGATCGTCTGACATTCATTTCCATACAGAAGGACAGATACCACATAGCTATCCAGCACATTCTTCTTTGTTTCTAATGAGATTTTCTTGTCTTTCAGTACTCTGGTTAGCTTCTGAAATGCGTCCTTGGCCCTGCCAATGCGTCTTTGGTTCTCAACATCGCACTTTCCTTTCTCTGTTAGCATGCTTCCCAGGTATTTCAATTTCTTGACTTGTTTTATTTTAGTCTATCTGACCTGTAGTTTTGCATTTTGGGGTCTTCTTTTTGCTGATGACCATACGTTCAGTTTTCTTAAAGTTTATGCTTAGTCCTTTCTTCTCGCTTTCTCTTGTTACCTTTTGTAGGAAGTCCTGCATTTTCCTTTCCGTGTCTGCTATCAGCACTGAGTCATCTGCGTATCTTACATTGTAGAGACAGTGCCCGCCAATGACAAATCCTGGCAAGAGATTTATTTCTCTAGGGCAGATGTCGGCAACCCGCGGCCCACGGGCCACATCCGGCCCTCGAATGAATCTTGTCCGGCCCGCTATCTAACTCTGAACACGATATAAATATAGGTAAACCAAACCAAAGTGACAGTTGATAGTCTAAATATATTGGGTCGAAATTTAAAAAATTATTTCTTTTTTACCTGGAGAATGTGGTTTACTTTTATTTTTTATTTGTAGGGATCGCCAAAATTAGCATACGGCCTCACTTTCACTTTTTCTGTGGAATTGCTTTCGTGAGCGGAGACTTTTAAATGAATAAAAAAATCGTGCTTTCAACCGATTTTAATGGAAATTTTTTTTCTGTACTGATTCATGAAACATTTATTTTCAAGATGTAATATTTTTTTAAAATAAAATTCCGTCAGATAAATTATATTGAATCATTGCTTTCTTCAAACATATAGAAAAATTATTCACATATTTAATAATATGGTTCTTCTCAATGACACTGAAACCATGAATCTACATAGCTTTTTCGCCCTCACTCTCCAAAAGGTTGCCGACCCCTGTTCTAGGTGATCAAAAATAACTTGAAACTGTGAAATGTTCTTCAGTACAATTACGATGAAAGTATGTATAGAAAATCCACAGGAAACGTACGTTACAGAGATGGAAACGGAACTAAAACAAGACAATGAAACTTCCTAGCTTAAGAATTAATAATTGATTCAATCTACCCTTTCCATTTCATATAGGCGGAAAAGGGGTAATTTTACTATAAAAACGAAAGAAAGAAAACTTTATTGTAAGGAAAAACAAGTTTTCTGCTCTCTTTTATAGGATTATTTGGTTAAGAAAACTACAGATAATGAATTAAAATTCAATCACGACATAATGTTATTAGCTTTAATTATAAAGTTTGAATTTTCATGTTTAAATTTCAGTTTTAATTAACCCACAAAAGTTGATATGGAGCTTAACAAAAACGAAAAATTGCTTTTAGAGATCGCGGGAAAATTAAAGCATGGTTTTGTTACTGATTTTTTAACAGTTAATTATATGGTGCGTCTGCCAATTTGGGTATTGAGATAGATAGATAGATAGATAGATAGATAGATAGATAGATAGATAGATAGATAGATAGGAACAGGAACTCCTGAGATAGATAGATAGATAGATAGATAGATAGATAGATAGATAGATAGAAACAGAATAGATAGATAGATAGATAGATAGATAGATAGATAGATAGATAGATAGATAGATAGATAGATATGATCCTGAGATAGATAGATAGATAGATAGATAGATAGATAGATAGATAGATATGAACATCCTGAGATAGATAGATAGATAGATAGATAGATAGATAGATAGATAGATAGAAACAGAATGAGATAGATAGATAGATAGATAGATAGATAGATAGATAGATAGATAGATAGATAAAGAACAGACTGAGATAGATAGATAGATAGATAGATAGATAGATAGATAGATAGATAGATAGATAGATAAAGAACAGACTGAGATAGATAGATAGATAGATAGATAGATAGATAGATAGATAGATAGATAGATAATGAAAAACTTGAAATAGATAGATAGATAGATAGATAGATAGATAGATAGATAGATAGATAGATAGATAAAGAAAGAACAGACTGAGATAGATAGATAGATAGATAGATAGATAGATAGATATAAACAGAATGAGATGAGATAGATAGATAGATAGATAGATAGATAGATATAAACAGAATGAGATAGATAGATATAAACAGAATGAGATGATAGATAGATAGATAGATAGATAGATAGATAGATAGATAGATAACAAACAAAGTGAGATAGATAGATAGATAGATAGATAGATAGATAGATAACAAACAAAGTGAGATAGATAGATAGATAGATAGATAGATAGATAGATAGATAGATAGATAGATAGATAGATAGACGAATGTGGAAAACAAAAAAGACGCCAAATTGCGTTCAATATTGTTCAAAACGCAATATTTCAATGAGGGAATGTCTCCTTTTCAATAAAAGAGATACCATTAGTATTTCCTGTTTCCTCGACCACTTACTCCGTCACACACAAAGGCTGAGATTAAGGATTCATATCTTAAAAAGCTTACTGTCAATTATTCTTCAGCTTCTGATATATAATTCTAATATATATATATATATATATATATATATATATATATTAGAAACATATGTCAACACAAGATAAAAATCATCTTTGATGGTGATGTCTTTATTTTAACGCCCCGGTAACCTCTGAAAATGGCTCCTTTGAGCCGAAAGCTTAGAATCAGTATATTAAAAAAATAGCTAAATGTTGGAGAATTTTTCTCTTTATTTTCACCTGAAATTAAAGCCAAATTACGATGACTAGAATGACTCATGATTAAACATAATAGAAATTCATTGACTATTATATTTAGCAATATATGTTTAGAAAAATAGATATATGTGTGGGTTTTAGATATATAAAACCTTTATTACATTTAAATGATATTATATATATATATATATATATTTGTCAACCACATCCAAGCCTGTTTCTCTGTATCACAGCTCAGTGTAGCTAGACATCTACTTGCTTGGTTCTAGCGTGTTATATATAAGGAGTGTATGCACACGCCAGTGATTGAAAGAACTCAATTCAATTCATATATATATATATATATATATATATATATATATATATATATTCACGCACACATACGTGTATGAAGGCAATAGATAATTATTAATATGCACACACATATGCTCATATATTAACTAACGTGACCGTCCAGCATGCACCTAAACAGACAAGTGCTTCTATAAACTTGCACATACACTATTATACACTTTACCATAAAAATATTCCACGCACATTTAAAAATAAAATAATAATTATATATTGCTTGAATATACGTGACACTTATCTGACCAATAAAAACTAACCCCAAATTACAATATTCCACTATCTCTGTTATTTTTTCATCATTTTCCGATCTCTGAAGAAGCTTTAATAAAAGCGAAACATGTTACTTTAATATCCGTTTCATATTTTACGTTTCATTTGTACGCCCCGGCCTTTTTCAGTTGCTAGAAATTTCGAACCGAACCATTTACTACAATCACTGAGGTATATCATTCTCATTCCTTGCGTAGTGCCTCTTTTGGTAGTGATGAGTTATCTCCATCTAACCCTCTACGTTATTTGTTCACCACTTCAGTGATTAGAAGAAATTCCTAGCCCACTGAAAAAGGCCAAAGCGTACAACGGCCGAAACGTCGTACAAATGGCAACAAAGACGAGGAAAATAGTCCGAATAATGTAAATAGAGCAGGAATGTTGTTTCTTTTGCTAGGATAGTCAGACGGAGCCCAACCCTCTCTAGACTGGGTTTGAATTCTGAGTTTTTTCCTTCAACAAACCCATAGGAACACATCTGTCCTGCCATTTAACCCATAACTGGAGAGAAGGATTAATATCTTTCCCAAGGATATTTGTGCGTAAGTGGCTGCGAGGAATTCAACTGGAATTCGAACTCCGCTCTACGATTTGTCGTTCCGAGTCGATATCCACTGCAGCACAACGTTGATTAAACAGTCGATGTAAAATACATGCTAGATCAATTATGATTGAGTAGTGAGTTCTATCCTCACCGGGTGCTCCACACGCTCTGCATTGCTCCTCATTTAAGAGAGCCATTCATAAGTGAACATATTTCATTTCATTTACCATTATAATCTAGGCGTAGATAAAGAAAGCATTTCATTATCTATCGAGACACAGAAAAACATTTCATGTTCGGATTCAGCGATGCGTCTCTTTCCATTGATGGGAATGACAAAAAAGAATTATAAAAATCGCTAAGAGCTTTTAATTACAGACGCTGTTTATTGTCTAAGGTTTTATAGAAGTCTTTCACTGTGAAGAAAATCGAAAAGGAGAAGAGAAAATACCAATTTTTTTAATCTTTATTCTTTCTTCTACAGAAAGATTATTGATTCTTCTTATGAAAAGATGGCGGCTTGGAGGATAAACAAAAAGTTGCGCGTGAAAGGTTTCTAACGTTCAAATCATCGACAAAAAGAGCTTTTTGTTATGTAGAGTAAAGTTGTTTCAGGAAATTATTACATATCTTCCTAAATATCACAAAAAAATAACACACATCAGTATATACATACTATTTACGTTCTCACGCCCTGATTGTGCACTCTGGAAGAATGGGAGACTGTGAAAAAATTAGCTACTTTGGCATGTACGCATCGCTCATTCAATAATGAATTAGAGTACTCTGGCTATTGGGCGCGTATAAGGATAAAATACGCGCTAAAACGATTGCAGCCTTCTGCCGAGCGCCCATAGCCAAGAGGTAGAATCGCCGATTGATGCCTATTCGGTCGGATTTCAATCCTGGGTTAAAAAGCAATAGGAGTCTAATGGTACTGATGAGCTGTGATATAGCGAAACAGATCTGTCTGCGGATGACTATATATATATATATATATATATATATATATATATATATTCCATTTTTAAACGAGTTATTAGTCAAATGGAAAATATTCATAAGTCTACAATATAATTGTATTGAACACTTTTAATACAAATGTGCACTGGTCTAATCTTATTATAACCAGAAACTAAGTAATTAAACAATATATATATATATATATATATATATATATATCCTGCCGAATGGCACACATTTTCGTAATAAACATATATATATATATATATATATATATATATATATATATATATATGCTAGCATTATAGCCCGGCGTTGCTCGGGTGTAATGAAAGCTTTAAAACTAATCCATGGTCCTGCAGGTCAGACTCTTTGGACGTTGGCACGAAATACTAAAAAGCAAGAATTGTTTCCAGTTAAAGCGAAACCGTAGACTGAAAGAAAAATGAATGGATGTAAGTCAAATTTTCATTTCCTGGTATCGATATCAAATAAGTTTTTTCGTCGTAAACTGAATTTTGAAGGCTAAATAAGTCCTCTGCGTAAATGGTATCATGGCTGATACTAAGAACTACAATTATACCCGAAGCAAAAACTAAAATAAAAGGGTTGAAAAAAATACAGACATACAGACAGATAAACAGACACATACACGAACATCTTGCCTTATATATATATATATATATATATATATATATATTATCGATTTTCTGCACTATTGTAAGAACTGCAACCTTGAAACTTCTGAATATCGTTTCTTATGTCTTTGTCTATGAATGTATCAAATTTGATTAAAATTGGACCAATCCTTCTATAACGCGACTTTTTCGATTATCGATTTTCGATATTTATCGGGGGTACATCGACACAAAACCTAGCTAAGAACACTTGTGTATGTTAAGTACTAAACACATTGTCACCGTGTTAATAATTGATGTTATTAACAGACACAAGACTCTATATGCATAAACTTTCCACGTGTTTATTTATTAGTAAAACAAAGTTAATTCTTGATAATGGCCAAAATTATAGCCGAAAGCGCTTGAAAGTACAAAAGCTTTGGACAATTCTTATATAATTTGAGTTCCGAAAAGTAAAAAATTACGTGAACACATGAAAAATTATACAAAAAACAATAATGATAATACCTTTTCTGTCATTTTCAATGAAAACTGGATATTCTGTACTGAATTAGAGGACTCTGGCTATTGGCGTATTATTCATTATACGCTAAAAGTTTGCCTTCTTCTGTCGAGCGCCCATAGCTCAGAGGTAGAATCGCTGACTGATGCTTATTCCGTCTGGTTTCAATCCTGGGTAAAAGCAATAGGATGTCTCACCGTACTGATGAGCTGTGATACAGCGAAACAGATCTGTCTACGGATGACTATATATATATACTGGCCATAATTATTAGGCGACCCCGGTTTTTTAAAAGAAATTTTGTATTTAATACTATTTTTAGTATTCATTGCCAAGTGGATAATTCTAAATGCAAAGAGAATGGTTCTTTTGTTATTATTACTTTCCAAAATTTTGCAAGGCAAGGAAGCAAAGATGAACTCGTTCGAATCTCCCTAAATTTTCTTCATTCTTTCATTGATGAAACTGCAATATGGGTATTTATTAAATATTTATAAATCTACATTTGTATCGAGCACTCTTTTTAAAAGTAAATGCATGAACAAAATGTTAATAAACCTACGAGTTCAACAACTTATTTACAATACACTATATATATATATATATATATATATATATATATTAATGCAGGTTTCATTGAATAGTATAGACAAGTTTTGTCTATTAATTTTGTGTAGGATCCGTTCATACCGTCTGATATACTTGATGGTGATGTCGTTGAAAGACAACAAAAAATCACAGTATTTGTTGAATTTTTTATCGGGTCTAAGCTTTCGGCTCACATAAACCATTATCAATATATATATATATATATATATATATATATATATATATATATATATATATATATATATATATATATCATATGCTAAAAGTCTCCATCCTTCGACCGAGCGCCCATAGCTCAGAGGTAGAATCACCGACTGATGCCAAATTCGTTCGGGTTTCAATCCTGAGTTAAAAGTAATCAGATGTCTAACCGTACTGATGAGCTGTGATACAGCGAAACAGATCTGTCTACGGATGACTATATATATTGGTATATTAATGATGAGATTGAAATATTTTCTACGTTATGCGTTTCATCTCAGTAAGGAAAAAAAAAACGAAAAGTAATTTATCGAAACTTAATAGAAAATTTCCTACAAAATAATAGCAACCTTAAACTTGAAGCATTAATTTATAAAATAGAAGGGAAAAAAAAATAGGCAAAAACACCGTACGCGAATCTTCTAGAAATTTAATTAAAAGATTATATAAACGCAAAGGGGAACTTTTATGAAACAATAAACCCAGTACCGTTCTCTTTCATTGCAACGGGTTTGACTATAATTCTAAATACACGCATTATTAATTAAAAGAAATATTAATTTATTCAGGCAAAGAAATATTGAAACCGCACTAGTTTACGGAATTGTCAATGATAAATTCATATCCAGGATCATGCAATATTTTCCCCTGTTTAGCAAATTTAGCACTCTTACAATACGAGACATTTGAAATTAAACAATCGGATAGGTGATAGTTAATTTTCTAAGCGCTGCTTAAATGTGGCACAATACCAATGAGATAGATGATAGTATTTATTTAGTTACATTGGAGGTGAGTCAGTTAATTGCCATACATACACTTCCTCACCGGCGCAATGTGGCTTCCCTGTGTCTCTTCTACAAATACATTCACGGCTTCTGCTCCGAGGAACTTAGCTCACTGGACCCCTATATATGAATTTACTCGAGCCACAAGATTAGCAACTAGGTCCCACCCTTTCACTGTGAAACCAATAGATTGTAAACGCAAATTTTACTCCATCAGATTCTTCACGCGCACTTCCCGCATGTGGAATTCCTTTCCGTTTACTTGCTTCCTTGGCAACTACAATCTCCAAGAATTTAAATGTAAAGTCAATCGTCATCTCCTACCTCACTAACCTGCATCCTTTCTCTCATGCTCCTTTCTCTGTCCACTCCACTCTCATCAGTATTCTCATCCCTCTCCTACCCACTTCCTCTATAGACACCCTCTATAACCTGTCACTCTTTCTCATAACTTTCTTCTATGTAACCCCCTGCAAAACAGTGGCAGTAAAATGCCTGGCTTGGGGCGATATGATTATAAAAAAAATTTCTATACTATTATAATGTGTATATAGAGTGGGGGATCAATTCTAGATTAATATCAATATATAAACATATCCCTCACTTTATGGCCACAGTTAAAAAAATACGCGATACACGATTGAGCGATCATGTCTCAAAAGAGACATGGCAGGCTAGGATGAGGATTATCCCGCAGTAGTTTGCCATTACTTTCTTTGGTAAACTGGTTGCCAACCAAGGCTTTCGAACACAATCCGGCCTGCTATTTAACCCATAGTTGGAGGTAGAAGAGACAGATCCTTCCCCAAAATATTTGTGCGAAAATGAAAGCAACGATAGGCCGTACATTTTAAGTATATTAAATTTGAAGCCGAAAATACCCATGTCTTTAATAGATCTCGCCTATACAGTACTGTGCAAAAGTATTAGGACAAGAACTATTTTATCTTTCATGAGGCATATTGACAGAAAATAAACAATTTAATTAAAGTAATTTTATTTGATTTACTCAACAAATGCTTCAACAAGAAAAAAATACTTGTTACAAAATAAATTTAATATTTAGTATAATAGCCATTTGTTTTGAAATAATAATGTAATTGCGACAATTTACCAATCGCAATTACTATATATATATATATATATATATATATATATATACAGTACTGTGCAAAAGTATTAGGACAAGAAATATTTTATCTTTTATGAGGTATATCGACAGAAAATAATTTAATTAAAGTAATTTGATTTGATTTACTCAACAGATGCTTTAACAAGAAAAAAATATTTGTTAGAAAATAAATTTAATATTAAGTATAATAGCCTTTTACTTTGATCACAGCCTTCATTCTGTCAGGCATTGACATCACAAGCTTCTTCAATGTATCTAATGGTATCTTCTGCCAAGCAGCTTGTATTTGTTCCCAAAGTGTGAGGCATATTGACAGAAAAACAATTTAATTAAAATAAATTTATTTGATTTACTCAACAAATGCTTTAACAGGAAAAAAATACTTGTTCCAAAATAAATTTAATATTTATTATAATAGCCTTTTGCTTTCATCGCAGCCTTCATTCCCTGTGGAAGTGCGGGAAAAAGATTTTCTTCACTGACAGCGACAATCTCCAAAATTTAAATGCAACGACAATTGCCATTTTCTATCTCTTTGCATCCCATCCATCTTTTATCTTTTCTTCGTCACCCATTGTACCTAGTCTCATCATTCACTGTCACGTCCTACGCAATAGTGGCGATCCCACCTTACTTGGGGTGAAGTGTTTTAAAAAATATATTGTTCATCACGCCAGTGCGTAAAATCTCACCCAAAAACTATTTTTAAAAATCCGCTTAGCACCCTTGCAGTATAAACCACAAGTAGAATGAGCCTGAGAAGGCGTATAAACGGGGATTGGTTAGTTGACCTAACAGACAGATGAGCTAGGATATATAACATTACTAGCAGTATAGCCCGGCGTTGCTCGGGTGTAACGAAAGCTTTAAAAGTAATCCATGGTCCTGGAGCTTACACACTTTGGACGTTGGCACGAAAGACTAAAAAGCAATAGTTGTTTCCAGTTAAAATGAAACCGTAGACTGAAAGAAAAATGAATGGATGTAAGACAAATTTTAATCTCCTGCTATCGATATCAAATAAGTTTTTTTTTGTCGTAAACTGAAGTTTGAAGGCTAAATAAGTCCTCTGAGTAAATGGTACCATGGCTGAGACTAAGAACTACAATTATACCTACTTAGAACCAAACCAGAAGCAAAAACTAAAATAAAAGGGCTGAAAAAATACATACAGACAGATAAACAGACACACACACAAACATCTTGCCTTTTATATATATATATTATCGATTTTCTGCACTACTGTAAGAACTGCAAACTTGAAACTTCTGAATATCGTTTCTTATGTCTTTGTCTATGAGTGTATCAAATTTGATTAAAATCGGACCACTCCTTCTATAACTCGATTTTTTCGATTATCTATTTTCGATATTTATCGGAGTACCTCGACACAAAACCTAGCTAAGAACACTCGCAGACGCTTATAGTACAACTATGTAAATTTTCAAGAAAATCGGTTCAGCGGTTTTGGAGTCTATAGGTAACGGATACAGACGCACACAGACACACACACAGACAAAATTTCATTTATAAATAAGCTTATATATATATATATATATATATATAGTGGACTCACTTATCGAAAATGATAAATGAGTATCAGCAGTAGATGGTGCCCTTCGTTTTACGCTTATGCATAATATTTCTGTCCTGCACGCGTTTGTGCTGAACTATTAGCCATCCAGCTACCGAGCAACCTGCACTAAGATTTGTTTAAAGTGGCCAGTTGCTTGTGCAAAGCACACACTCCATCAAAACAACATAGCCTATGCAGGTGAAGTGTGCCACCCGTTAGGCGTTTGTGATTGTCACACGAGTTTGACCTCCCCAGGCTTTAAATACATTGGGTAGTGCATAGTGGACCACAAAATATCCGTAATAGGTTTCGGTTTCGTGTGTGTGCCTGAGTGTTCGTGTTTGTTATGTGAATACACAGTGTGTGTGTGTGTGTGTGTGTGTGTGTTTATAGGATGGATATTTAAGTATGTACTGTGGGTGTGGAATATTTGCATCATATATGTGTGTGTACAGGTACAGGGGCATTTTGAAACCTGAGCAAAATCATCATAGGCGCCCTCAAGCCACCAGCCCTCGTACCAGAGACGACAAACACTGACATAAGATATAATATTTTAATATATGCGTTGTGGTACAGTGGATATCGGCTCGGAATGCGAAACCGGGTAACCGAGTTCGAATTCCAGTTGAATCCATTGTATTCACTTACGCGCAAATACCCTTGGGAAATGCATTAATCCGTCTCTTCCTTCCAGTTATGGGGTTAAATAGCAGGACAGATTGGGTTCTATAGCCTTGGTCGGCAACCAGTCAACCGCAGAAAGCAATGGCAACCTACTGCGGGATATTCTTCTGCCCAGTCAGTCATGTCTCTTTCGAGACATGATCGCCCAAGCGTGTATCACGTATGGCACTTAACTGACTGAAATAGTACATACAGGTAAATTCAATGAAAGATTCCGACTGCAAAAAAAAAAAAAAAAGAAAACTTATTACATTCAAATTTACTTATTTCTATTTTCTTTTTGCTGAAGCTAACCCTCAGGGAAACTGACTCCTTGCTCTTACTCGGGATAACGTTTTCCGCTGACATGAAAGGGGAAGTTTATAGTGAATCAATTGCTGGGTCTGCTACTCAGAAAATTGGTCATGCTAGACAATCTTTCTCACCTGAATCCATCATATACATTTATAAGCCTACCATTCGACCATGCGATAAATATTGACAGTTATATCTGGTGTTTTTGCTATGCATTTAGATATTCTTGATCAAATATAAAGCAGATTGTTATTGGTATTGATCTATATTGATATCTGCATCAAATGCAGTTTCCTTATGACTTTTCACTACATATTTTACCACTAATGAGTTTTTGCTCTTTGCTAATTAGACTTTATGATATTAAAAGCAGTACTAGATTGGCAGGAGGGTCTCATTATTTTACAGTTAAAATGGTTAGATGCAACCGTAAAATTCTTTCCTCGCAATACCGAATTCGCTTTCGGCTTATATAGATAGATAGATAGATAGATAGATAGATAGATAGATAGATAGATAGATAGATAGATTGAATTGCAGCCTAGATAGATAGATAGATAGATAGATAGATAGATAGATAGATAGATAGATAGATATGAACAGCCTGAGATAGATAGATAGATGAGATAGATAGATAGATAGATAGATAGATAGATAGATAGATAGATATGAACAGCCTGAGATAGATAGATAGATAGATAGATAGATAGATAGATAGATAGGGACAGGGATAGATAGGATAGATAGATAGATAGATAGATAGATAGATAGATAGATAGATAGATAAGGACTGATAAGATAGATAGATAGATAGATAGATAGATAGATAAAGATAGATAGATAGATAGATAGATAGATAGATAGATAGATAGATAGATAGATATAGACACATTACCCGGACATACTTCTTCACTACAAGATAGATAGATAGATAGATAGATAGATAGATAGATAGATAGATAGGGACTAAGACAGATTCATACATACATACATACATACAAACATACATACATATAAAGACACTGAGATTTATTCAGAGATACGAATATAGATAAGAAGAGACTAAAACATATTTTTCGATATATTCACCCCCCCCCCCGCACACACACATATATATATATATATATATATATATATATATATATATATATAAATGTCTATTTCCAAGGTGTTATCACGAAGTTCTTAACGTATCACGAAGTAGAAGCCTCTTTGTTTGAAAAATGATTCCATTCCCTGACGCGATGATAATTCCGCAATTATCCTTTAATAAAACAATAAGACAAACCACATGAGTTGCCGCTGTTAAAACTTCTCATATCTTTCTCGGCAATAATTTGCATGACTTCTTCAAAGGATCTCATTCGAAATTCTTGTTTATTTCACGTCTTTTGCGATCGATTTTGTCTTTCTTTTCTTTTTAAGTCGTATCTTTTGCATAAAACTCTAAAGTAGACATTTCTCTATTTTTTCCCGTGTTCAATCTTTCGTTGTTTGTTTTATTTCCGTTTGTATCAAACAGAATACTTACTAAAACAATCGAGTAGTTTCTTCAAAGCTGTATGCAATATTTAAAATAGGCTTTTTTTTTCTAATCATATCACCCGAGCAAGGCGGTAACGCCACTGATATGCAGGGGGCTACGTAAGAGTGAAAAGATTAGAAGAGAGAAAGCCGGAAACCACATCCTAAACAGGGAACAAGGGATGAGCTTCTTAACCTGTTTAATAGACGTGGGTGGAGTGTGAACCGGGCGATAGTTTAGTCTATCTACTCCAATTGAAAAAAAAAAGAAAATTGAAAAGACTGGAAAATAGAAAGCCGGAAACCACATCCTAAACAGGGAACAAGGGATGAGCTTCGACACCTGTTCAATAGACGTGGGTGGAGTGTGAACCGGGCGATAGCTTAGTTTATCTACTCCAATTGAAAAAAAAAAGAAAATTGAAAAGACTGGAAAATAGAAAGCCGGAAACCACATCCTAAACAGGGAACAAGGGATGAGCCTCGACACCTGTTCAATAGACGTGGGTGGAGTGTGAACAGGGCGATTGTTTAGTCTATTTACTCCAATTGAATAAAAAATAAATGAAAAGAAAAGAAAAGTGAAAAGATTGGAAAAGAGAAAGCCGGAAACCACATCCTAAAGAGGGAACAAGGGATGAGCCTCGACACCTGTTCAATAGACGTGGGTGGAGTGTGAACCGGACGATAGCTTAGTCTATCTACTCCAATTGAAAAAAAAAAGAAAAGTGAAAAGATTGGAAAAGAGAAAGCCGGAAACCACACCCTAAACAGGGAACAAGGGATGAGCCTCTATGAATTTACTGCCATTTATAAGTCCTCCAAAGATAATCATTATTAGCCTCTACGGCTCTGAAAACGCAAACTTCACATAGATACACACACACGCACACACACTCGTGGTCCTGTGTATGACGATAGACTACATCCGGCATCGGGGAATTTGAGATTTTCAGAAGCGTTGAAGCACGTGTGAACTGCTATTGTTACCAGGTTTCATCCCGTTTGGTAACATCTGTTGGTCCCCAGTTATGGGCAAAATAGTAACCCTTCTCCACCAAACAAACCTATAGCTCAGATGACCCAGAAAACATTTTTATAGCAAAATGACAATCAGAGCAACGCTAAAAAAAAAGTATATATATATATATATATATATATATATATATATATATATATATATATATATATATCTTTTTAAATAAAAAACAATGCAAAACATATTTTATCTATAAAACGAGTCTGCCTCTACCGGCAACATATTTGGGAGGAATATTAGCTGTTTTCTCATAAGTTATCATACTCCATGTGGATAGGGGTCACAGGTTCGAATCTTGCCGAAGGACACACATTTTCGTTATAAAAGGTTATTGTACATAATCAGGCCAGTAGAAATAAATATATAATACTGTTTGTTTATAACCAGAATATTTACTTAAAAACGAGTATCGATCAAAAGTTATGTTCAAACAAATCATTTCAAATTGTTCGTTGTTTATAACCAAGTTTCGTTAATTTCCGTAACATGTTTACATTTGTTGACATTACGATACATTTCAGAGCAGGGATGGTTATTGCGTTGAATCGAAACTTATAGGCTTATATAGGCTTGACTAAAACTATAATATGTATAGGAAAAAAAACAAATATATATATATATATATATATATATCATAATGATGAACCACGTATACTGTTTTAATATGTAGAGGAAAAACTATAATATGTATAGGAAAAAAAAAAACAAATATATATATATATACACTCCCGATCAAAAATTTAAGACCACTTAAAAATCTTTAAAAAAAAATTGTTTTTTTACAGATAGATTTTAAACTCCTACCACTTAAGGTTACCAATACTACAATCTAAAAGGTTATGGAAACAAAAAGCTACATTCCAAACATTTTATTTAGAAATTTACATTTTTATAAAATGAGGTGATTTACACATGATCAAAATTATAAGACCAGGGGTATAAATTGTTAGATCTATGGTAATTCCAATGTTTTTAGTTCAGTTAGAGATTAGCAATCACTGCGTAATGGTGTTACCATGCCTAAAGCAAGCAAACTTCCCAAAGTTGAGCGTTCTCGAATTATAGAATTCCATAAGCAACGTTTGTCACAGCGGGCGATCGCAGCTAAGGTAAATCGCAGTAAAACTGTGATTTGCAACTTTCTAAAGAACAGTGAGAATTATGGAAAAGCAAAATACTCTGGTAAGCCCCAAAAAATTTCTCCTGCATTGAGTAAGAGAATAAGACGAGTTCTTATGAACGAGGGGGGACATTCTTCTAGTCAAATTAAGGCAGTCACAGATGCTGATTGCGGTCCCGTAATCATCAGACGACACTTACGACAAAAAGGCATGGTAAATAAAAAGCGTAAACAAATTCCTCATCACAAGGTGGATCGCTTAAAGTTTGGTCGTGAATTCCAAACATGGGACGTTGAGACGTGGAAGAAAGTCCTGTTTTCTAATGAGAAAAAATTCAATCTAGATGGTCCTGATGGCTTCCAACGATATTGGCACAACAAAAACATGCCTCCTGAAATTTTCTCCACACGTTATAGAGGAGGAGGGTCCCTAATGGTATGGGGTGCCTTTTCTTACAGAGGGACGATGGAGCTCCAGGTGGTGCAGGGTTGTCAAACAGCGGCTGGTTATGTTAGCATGCTACAAAAAGCATCATTGATGATGGAGGGCCATCGTTTGTGTGTGGATAGATGGTTATTCCAACAGAATAATGCTGCAATCCATGCTGCAAGACGGACCTTGACCTTTCTACAAGAAAATGGGGTCCATCTCTTGGGACATCCTGCATGCTCACCGACCTTGAACCCAATTGAAAATGTTTGGGGATGGATGACAAGAGATGTTTATCGAAATGGCAAATAATATTCAACAAAAAATGAACTTCGTGAAGCCATCTTCAGAAGCTGGAGCAACATCCCCCGCACCTTAATGGAAATGCTTATTTCTAGAATGCCCGACAGAATTTTTGAAGTCATCAAAAGCAGTGGAGGTAGAACTCATTATTAAATTTGGTTGTTGAATGTTTTCATACACTTTTCATACACTTTTTGTACAATTTCGTAGAATTTTTGTCTCTGGTCTTATAATTTTGATCATGTGTAAATCGCGTCATTTTATAAAAATGTAAATTTCTAAATAAAATGTTTGGAATATAGCTTTTTGTTTCCATAACCTTTTAGATTGTAGTATTGGTAACCTTAAGTGGGAGGAGTTTAAAATTTATCCGTAAAAAAAATATTTCGTTTTAAAGATTTTTAAGTGGTCTTAAATTTTTGATCAGGAGTATATCGACTTAAATACGAGTATCGATCAAAAATAATTATAAAACAAATCATTTCAAATTGTCGGTTGTTTATAAGCAATTTCGTTAATCTTCGTTTATTTCCGTAAAATGATGGTTATCGTAAATAATCAGGCCGGTAAAAATAAATATATAATACTGTTTGATTATAAACATAATATCTACTTAAATACGAGTATCGATCAAAAATAATGTTCAAACAAATAATTTGATATCATTTCATGTATATATCTACTTCACTACTCTACGACATCTTTTTGCAAAAACTAGAATAAGGGATTGTTAAAGATGAAACACGCGGTAAGAGCTTTCATAACTCGTAATAAAGTTAAATAATTAGTAGCAAAGAGAATGAACTAAGCCTTGCTATTGTCTCTCTCCCCATGAGTGTGGGATATATATATATATATATTCAGAACGGATTTTATAATTATAGAGAGGATATATATATAAAGAAAAATATCTTTACCCTGAAAGTATAAAATTATGCACAAGAAATTTAGATTTCGGCATTAATGACCCATAGTTGTTGATATACCGCTAAACAGTCACTCTCTCACCAGCGTGATGTGGCTTCCCTGTGCCTCTTCTATAAATACTTTCACGGTTTCTGCTCCGATGAACTTAGTTCACTGGTGCCCCCTAGGCATGAATTTACAAGATATACTAGATTAGGAACTAGGTCCCACCCTTTTACAGTGAAACTATAAAATAAAACTACAATTTCTACTCTAATAGCTTCTTTTCTCGCACTTCCCGCCTGTGAAATTCCCTTCCACATACTTGCTTCCCCGACAGCTACAATCTCCAGGAGTTTAAATGTAAGGTCAATGGACATCTCCTAACACACTAACTCGCATCTATTCTCTCAAACACTCTTCCCATCTACGCAACTCTCATCCTCGATATCCCTACCCGTCTATCACGCTTCTTCTGACATTTCCTATATCTAACCACTCTTTCTCGTCATTTTCTCCTATGTAACACCTTGCACAATAGTGGCAGTGGAATGCCTTGCTTGGGGTGAAATAATTAAACACTATACTGTTATGATGTGGTTATAAAGTGGAGGATCAATTCTATATTACAATCAATATATAGACTGATCCCTCACTTTACGACCACATTCATCCTTCTCTTAGCCACTTCCTGACACTCCCTATAATCTGTCACTCTTTCTCATCACCTTCCTCTATGTAACCCCCTGCGCAATAGTGGCAGTGGAATGCCTTGCTTGGGGTGAAATGAGTATATAAAAAATAAATACTGTTATAATGTGTGTATAAAGTGGGAGATCAATTCTACATTACAATCAATATATAAACTGATCCCTGACTTTATAACCACAATCATCCTTCTCTTCGCCACTTCCTGACACTCCCTATAATCTGTCACTCTTTCTCATCACCATCCCCTATGTAACCCCCTGCGCAATAATGGCAGTGGAATGCCTTGCTTGGGGTGAGATGATTAAAAAAAAGCACATACAGGCTCGCTCGGGCCCCCACCCGTACCAATGTACACGGTACGTCGTCGGGTATTTTTAGAACACGTCTGCAATTTAAAAAAATGGCTTTTTTTTTTCTCAGCCGAGCCTAGATTGTTACGAGTCTGAAGCAGAAGATCAAAAATGAATGCTGTTCCCTCACCTCTGCTTTTAGCCGATTATATAATCCTATTAACACTCTACCTCTACCGCAAAACACTTTACGGAAAAACGTGCTTGTCAAAATATTTTTATAGGTTAAACACTGAAAAAACAATAATCTTGAAACTAAGCATCATCATAACTCAACACTATTCATCTAACTCATCGGTAAATTTAGATCACATTTAGCGGGATAGCTATTTCAATATGTCAGTTCGAGACATGCATTGTGAATCTCAGTCGACCGTAGAATGAAAAAATGTCTTCTACCGGAAGCAAAGATTAGCAAAGGAACGAGGGAGGAATGTTGGTTAGGGAAGGGTTAAGCAGAGGAGAAAATGGTCGTAAACTTCCTTTGGGAATGGAAGTCAGGTAATTTGTAATAGGAAAAAGCTTCAGATTCTCCAAATTTCAGTTCTAATCTCTGTAAAAGGCAAAACATATTATCAATTAATGGAAGGAGATAATTAATAGAGTTTAAATCGAATCCGGTGACGAGACTTGCTAATTAATTCATTACGAATATTCATTAAGAAATAAATTCTGATATTGATATTTTAAAATCCTAAGGTTTTTTTTATTAAACACAGATTACATTTATCGCCTGTAATGTTTACAATTACCTCATTGTTATGTCGCCAAGTATAAATGAATAACTCAACAACAGAATCAGAATATAAGTTGTATTCCGCGGAAAGACGGTTAGTATGTACAGAAGTGATTAGTAATATTTACAATAGAAAGATACAAGAGTCCAATCCATCGTAATGCGTGTGTATACGTGATTACTTCCGGTACGCCACCGGAAGTGTGACTAACTCTCCACTGACTCTCAAGTGACTCTCTACGAGTCTGTAAGTCTCCGTACGACTCTCCATGACTTTTCACGACTCATTATTTAGTCGTCCCTCCCAGTAAAGGCAACATATGACACATGGTCAGTTTATATCTGGGCTTTGCGGGCTATATGGCCCGGCCAAAAAATGTCTGTCTATTTTTGCCCAGTCGTGCTTCTACCCTTCGGCGGAACCACGACTGGGTTAATGCTCTCTGCTCAGAAGCAGAGAGCGCCCTCTACCCGAAGGCAGAGCGCGGACAGTGTCGTAGAGTCGTCAGTCTAGTGACTCTGTACGTCTCATTATTTAGTCGTCCCTCCCAGTAAGGGCAACATATGACACATGGTCAGTTTATATCTGGGATTTCCTGGCTATATGGCCCGGCCAAAAAATATCTGTCTATTTTTGTCTAGTCGTGCTTCTACCCTTCGGCGGAACCACGACTGGGTTTTTGCTCTCTGCTCGGAAGCAGAGAGCGCCCTCCACCCGAGAGCAGAGAGCTGACAGTGTCGTAGAATCGTCAGTCTAGTAACTCGGTACGACTCATTATTGAGTTGTCCCTCCCAGTAAGGGCAACATGTGACACATTGTCAGTTTGGACTGGGATTTCCGGGCTATATGGCCCAGCCAAAAAATATCTGTCTATTTTTGCCCAGTCGTGTCTCTACCCTTCGGCGGAACCACGACTGGGTTACTGCTCTCTGCTCGGAAGCAGAGAGCGCCCCCCCGCCCGAAGGCAGAGCGCTGACAGTGTCGTAGAGTCGTCCAGCGACTCTGTGCGACTCATTATTGAGTTGTCCCTCCCAGTAAGGGCAACATGTGACACATGGTCAGTTTAGACTGGGATTTCCGGGCTATATGGCCCAGCCAAAAAATATCTGTCTATTTTTGCCCAGTCGTGTCTCTACCCTTCGGCGGAACCACGACTGGGTTACTGCTCTCTGATTAATTTTTCTTTTTTCTTTTCTTTTCTTTTCTTTTCTTTTCTTTTCTTAGCTTACTTCCCTGTCAACCACCCTTTCCCCACTTTTTATTTCCTTCTTTCCTTTTTATTCTTACCCCTACTTTCTTTGGGCCAGACAAGGCCAAATTTCAATTTTCAACTCTCGACTCAGTTAAGAAGTAGGGGTTTTCAAAAAATCTAAAAATAAAAACAGACATAGATTTCTGTCTACTTTCTTATTAATTCCACCCCTTTAATTTTCCGTGATTAATATTTTTTTAAACTTCCGCTGGTAAAATATCTTTGTTCATTTTGTCATTTGGTTTTTTATAATAAAAATTTGAACATCAGAATTTGTTTTATTTTATAATTGGCTCTGTAATTTTAATATAAATTGCATTGACGCCTCCACCTTGATAAGTTTTAATATTAATGTAATTAATATTAATTAGGATCAGGTTTTTGGGATTTACCTACCTGTCTTTCCTTTTGGATTAAAGTTATATATATATATATATATATATATATATATATATATATATATATATATCTGTTACGGAAATCAACGAATTTTAACGAAACTTGGTTATAAGCAACCGACAATTTGAAATGAATTGTCTGAGCATTATTTTTATCGATACTCATATTTAAGTAAATATTGTGTTTTTAATGAAGCAGTATTATACATTTATATCTACCGGCCTGATTATTTACGATAAATTTTTATTACGAAAATGCGGGCCATTCGGCAGGATTCGAACCTGCGACCCCTATCTATATAGGGGAAGGTACCATTTGATCAGTAGATATATAATATATAATACTGTTTCATTAAAAACAGAATATCGACTTAAATATGAGTATTGATAAAAAATAATGTTCAAATAATTCATTTCAAATTGTCGGTTGCTTATACCCAAGTTTCGTTAAAATTCGTTGATTTCCGTAACATATTTACATTTGTTGACATTACGATACATTTCAGAGCAGATATGTTTGTTTACGATGGATCGAAAATTGTGTTATATAGGCTTGATAAAAAGCTCGTTTAGACTGGAGGCTATTCGTGGTCGAGAGGTCTAAAACGTTACCAGATCATAATGGTAGTTTCCGCTATGTAAATAGGGGTCGCAGGTTCAAATCCTGCCAAATGGCACACATTTTTGCAATAAAAATTAATCTTAAATAATCAGGCCGGTAGATAAAAATATATAATACTGTTTCATTAAAAACAGAATATCTACTTAAATATGAGTATCGATAAAAAATAATGTTCAAACAATTCATTATATATATATATATATATATATATTGTCATTCGCAGACAGCTCTGCCTCGCTTCATCACAGCCCATCAATACGGCCAGACTCCGATTGTAACCCAGGATTGAAACCAGACCGAATTGGCGTCAGTCGGCGATTCTACCTCTGGGCTATATATCCTACCTGTACCTGTTTCGGCATTCACTTTGGTCAGGTTTCCCAAGCGAAGGAGAAAGATTCGTTGGGATTTGTTTAAGGGCTGGGTCTCAAGTCCTACCCTGTATAGACCACTGGCATTTTTAATTATCCCGCAACAGTTTGCCAATACCTACGGCGGTAGACTGGTTGCCAGACAAGGCTATAGAACCCAATCTTTCCTTTTATTTAACCCATAACTGGAGGGAAGGGACGGATTAATACCTTTGATTATTAGCGCGTCAGTGAATGCAGTGTATTTAACTGGAATTCGAACTAGGCTCACCGATTTCTCTTTCCGAGCAGATATCCACTGTACCACACCGCACATCCGTCAAGAAACGCTTACAGCACCTGGTATTCCCAAGCAGTCAGCCATCTAAGTACTAACCAGGCTCAACGTTGCTTAACTTCGGTGATCGGACGAGAACAACCGGTTTATTCAACGTAATATGACCTATATATATATATATATTCTAATCATATCACCCCAAGCAAGGCGGTGGCGCCACTGATGCGCATGGGGCTACGTAAGAGTGAATAGATTGGAAAAGAGAAAGCCGGAAACCACATCCTAAACAGGAAACAAGGGATGAGCCTCTTCACCTGTTCAAAACCTCATATCGGTTTATTGGCCCGGATACTCGAGAAAAATTATTAAATAAATATTGCCCTCCAAGGTACACAATAAAGGTACTCTATCGCATTTGAATTATATTAATGCGTTCAGACTACTCTCCTCACAGAAGGTGCCCAAATGGTCCTAATATGCGCACGTGCAAAACTAAAATATTAAATGGCGACAATTTATTCATCTCACCCAGTGTATATATTTTCTAAGCGCAGGTTCGCTGTAGCACGAGGCAAAAAGTACGTGGCACCCAGTGAGGACCGAATTCACTAGTCAAATGCAATGGTTTTAGCGAGACAAGCTTGCTAACCATTACACCATCTCGATGTACCCAATATATATATATATATATATATATAGAGAGAGAGAGAGAGAGAAGAGAGAGGGAGAGAAAGAAAGATAATATCTTATATTAATACATACATACACATACATCTATATAAATAAACATTATATTTCGTGGCTGTATCTGGAGGGTGTAGATGTTTAAACTGTCTAATTAACGTTAAGCGTTCTAGAAATCTAGAAGTCTTCCTAACGAGTAATGTGTCTACTATAGTTCCCGTATCATATTATAGTAATAAGTATTAATATATAAGAATTTTGGACCATAAAACTATCAACTAATACCTTATATTATTGTCATGTTTTTATGTATGCTAGCAATATAGCCGGCGTTGCTCGGTTGTAACGAAAGCTTTAAAACTAATCCATGGTCCTGGAGCTCAGACTCTTTGGACGTTGGCACGAAAGACTAAAAAGCAATAGTTGTTTCCAGTTAAATCGAAACCGTAGACTGAAAGAAAAATGAATGGATGTAAGTCAAATTTTGATTTCCTGGTATCCATATCAAATAAGTTTTTTCGTCGTAAACTGAATTTTGAAGGCTAAATAAGTCTTCTGAGTAAATGGTATCATGGCTGAGACTAAGCACTACAATTATACCTACTTAGAGCCAAACCCGAAGCAAAAACTAAAATAAAAGGGCTGAAAAAATACAGACATACAGGCAGATAAATAGACACACACACAAACATCTTGCTTTATATATATATATATATATATATATATATATATATATATAATCGATTTTCTGCACTATTGTAAGAACTGCAATCTTGAAACTTCTGAATATCGTTTCTTATGTCTTTGTCTATGAGTGTATCAAATTTAATTAAAATCGGACCATTCCTTCTATAACCCGATTTTTTCGATTATTTTCGATTATTTATCGGGGGTACCTCAACACAAAACCTAGCTAAAAACACTCGCAGATGCTTATAGTACAACTGTGTAAATTTTCAAGAAAATTGATTCAGCCGTTTCAGAGTCTATAGGTAACGGACACACACACACACACACACACACACACAGTTTCATTTATAAATAAGTTTAGACGATTGTATACTCCCATTATTTTAAATAAACATATTTTGCATGTCATATTTTAATATTATTTAAAATATATTTATTGAATATTTTATAATATTTTTATTTTTTATATATACGATAGGTTACCATATTAGATCTACCTAATGAATTGTTATATGATTTCAGTTCTTCAATATGGCAGTAAATGTTGGACAATATCTTTGAAAATGAAGGAAAAACTTGAAGTAGCTAAAATGTGGTTCTACAAAAGGATGATGCGGTTAACATGGACCGAGCATGTGGGCAATGGAGAGGTTTCGGAAAGGATGAAAACGAAATGGAAAGAAGAGACAACTAAAGTTTCTGGGACATGCAATGAGGAAGAAGGGCTTGGAGAACTTGATACTAACAGGTCAGATAGAGGGAAAAAGAGACAGAGGAAAGCAACGGATAACATATTTGAAGGACCTGATCAGGTGGATAACGGAACGAGGGTTGCATGGTGCAACAGAAGAAAGCGTGCTAAGAGCCACCAGGGATAGGGAGATGTGGAAAGCCATGATCGCCTACATCCTGAAAGAACAGGGCACATAGAGGAGAATATATATACCAACTGTTTATAAGAAATTATAATGTGGATATAGAATGGGGGATCAATTCTAAATTTTAATCAATATGTAAAATGATCCCTCATTTTGTGTCCATGCTAGTTTCTATACATTGATATTCTAGATTTATGGGCTTGAGCTATTGGATGACAGAGAGGGGTTTGGGTAGTGTAACAGAGGAAGGCTTGCTAAGTGCTACCAGGGATAGGGAGAGGTGCAAAACCATGATAGCCTATCTCCTGAAAAGACAGAGCTCATAGAAGAAGAATATATATGCCAACTGTTTATAAAAAAAATATAATGTAGATATAAAATGAGGAATCAATTCAATATTATAATCAGTATATAAACTGATCCCTCATTTTGTGGCCATGCAAGTTTCTATACATTTATATTTTAGATTTATGGGCTTGGGCTAGTGGATGTCTGAGCAGGGTATGGGTGATGTAACAGGAGAAAGCGTGCCAAGAGCCACCAGGGATAGGGAGACGTGGATAGCCATGATCGCCTACGCCCTGAAAGGACATGGCACAGAGAAGAAGAAGAATGATGTGTTGGACGCATAGTTCGTTCGGTTACGAAGTCGAGCATGTACTCAATAAACTGAAAGAACTATCTGGAAAAACCAATTTTATACATTATTTTGTGGTGCATTAGATATCGGCTCGAAACGAGAAATTGGGGAGCCGAGTTCGAATTCCAGCTGAATTCATTGCATTCACTTACGTGCAAATACCCTTAGGAAAGGTATTAATCCGTCTCTTCCTTCCAGTTATGGGTTAAATAACAGGGCAGATTGGGTTCTATAGCCTTGTTCGGCAACCAGTCTACCACAGAAAGCAATGACAACCTACTGCGGGATAATCTTCTGCCCAGTCAGTCATGTCTCTTTCGAGACATGATCGCCCAAGCGTGTATCACGTATGGCAATTAACTGACTGACTATGCGCATATATATATATATATATATATATATATATATATATAATTATATGGTCATGTCAATTTTACATTGCGACTTGGAATTATATAATATATATATATATATATATATATATATATGGCTTTCTCTTTTCCACTCTTCTCACTTTTTTTTTCAATTGGAGTAAATAGATCTATCTATCGCCCGGTTCACACTCCACCCACGTCTATTGAACAGGGTAAGAGGCTCATCCCTTGTTCAATGTTTAGGATGTGGTTTCCCGCTTTCTCTTGTCCAATCTTCTCACTTTGTTTTTTTTTTCAATTGGAGTAGACAGATCTACCTATCGCCCGGTTCACACTCCACCCACGTCTATTGAACAGGTAAAGAGGCTCATCCCTTGTTCCCTGTTTAGCATGTGGTTTCCGGCTTTCTCTTTTCCAATCTTTTCACTATTACGTAGCTGCCTGCACATCATTGGCGTTACCGCCTTGCTCGGGGTGATACGATTAATATATATATATATATATATATATATTAATTCAGATACTTTAATTCAAGTGAAAAAAGCAGGAAGGTAAATTCCAAAAACCCGATCCTAATTAATATTAAAAATTTTATTTTAATATTAAAAAATGATACAGGAAGAGAGCTCCATGTAATAAAATATTACAGAGCAAATATTTATATATACACTGCGTGCCAGAATTATATGCAAATCGATTTTTTTGTTCTAACACCAACAAATTTTAATAAAAATTAGTGAAACTTTGCACGTTATATGACAACACTAACACATGTGCAGATCTAAAATTCTAAGCTAATCTGCACAATAGTAAACAAACGGCAGCCATTTTGGTGACTTGCAGCCTGTTTCCGCGTGCCAACTTTATATGCAAGATGGGACGTAATATTTTTATTTAAAACTGTCGGAGTTTAGAAGAAAAAAATCGATTTGCATATAATTCTGGCACGAAGTGCATCTGTATGCGAGCATTTGCGATTTGTAATTATTTTATGGTAAAATAAAGATGGCGCCATTTTTATAAAAGGAATGGCATAATTTTCAGTCAAGTTGACGCCATATTCTGCTTCGATGCTTCATATCATCAACATTCTTTCATTTACTTTTATTTTTAATCAATATTTGTTTTTAACGACATACATTTTTTAAATTATTTTTCTTTCAATTAATTTTCATGTTCATTCCATTTTCGGAATTCCTAAGTTCAATCAGTTAAGTGCCATACGTGATACACGCTTGGGCGATCATGTCTCGAAAGAAACATGACCGACTGGGCAGAAGATTATCCTGCAGTAGGTTGCCATTGCCTTCTGCGGTAGACTGGTTACCAGCCAAGGCTATAGAACCCAATCTGTCCAGCCATTTAACTCATAGCTGGAGGGAGAAGAGATAGATTATATTACCTTATTATATTAAGTATAATTAGTGGGGGATCAGTTTATTACTTCATACAAATAAAAAACCGATCCCCCACTTTATGCCCAGTTTCCAACTATTATATACTATACTAATTTAGTATTTATTGCCAAGAGGCTAATTCTAAATGAAAATAGAAGTGGTGTTTTGTTATTTATACTTTGGAAAATTTTACAAGGCAAATTGTGACAAATTACAAATCGCACCCTGTTGTTTTTCTCTCTCTCTCTCTCTCTCTCTCTCTATATATATATATATATATATATATATATATAGAATGGTTCTTTTGTTAATATTGCACAATAATATGAGCATCAAATGAACTGTTCTGGTGTCCAGTTTTTGCGCGCTCTTCCCCATGCAAGTCTCTTCTTCTTATTGGTTGGCCGAAGTAAAGGCTTCCTGGATGCCTTGTAAAATTTTGCAAAGTAATAATAACAAAAGAACCATTCTATTTTCATTTAGAATTATCCACTTGGCAATAAATAATAAAATAAGTATGAAATTCATTTTTTTTTTTAACTGGGGTGGCCTAATAATTATGGCCGGTAATATATACATAGAGAGATATAGATATATACAGCAAATCAACAGGGTGCGATTGGTAAATTGTTGCTATTTGCCTTGTAAAATTTTCCAAAGTATTAATCACAAGAAAACCATTCTATTTTAATTGTGAATTAGTTTCTTGGCAGTAAATACTACAAGTAGGATGAAATACATCATTTTTTTAAAAAATGGGGTTGCCTATTAATTATTTCCGGTAGAGTTTAAATTTTTAAATTTCATGTTATTCAAGATTAGAGTGCTGAGAGATACTAAAATCTCAATGAAAACAAAGAAAAGTGGGCTGGATTGCTATGTGATATCTGTCCTTCTGTATGGAAGTGAATGCTGGACGATCTCATCAAGGATGAAGGAGACGCTTGAGGCAGCAGAATTGTGGTTATACAGAAGGATGCTGAGAATACCATGGACGAAGCATGTGTGAAACGATATAAGGTTTTGGACAATGTAAGCGAGAAGAAAGCTCATGCGTAGCATAAGAACGAGACAGATAATGTTCTTGGGACACGTAAAGAGGAAGGAGGGCCTGGAGAACTTAATAGTCACAGGACGGATAGAAGCAAAGAGAGACAAGACAAAAAACGTGAGACATACTTGATAGGCCTGAGAAAATGAATGGATGAGCGGGTTTTGGGAGAGATACCAAGAGGAAAAATATTGAGAGCGACAAATGACAAGGCTAAGATAAAGTTCATGGTCTTCTACGTCCTGAAAGGACACGGCATATGAAGAAAAAGAAAAAAATATGTGCTGTGTCCCTTCAGGACGTAGGTCATCATGGACTTCTACTTGGCTCTGTCTCTTGTTTCTTTCAATATTTTTTCTCTTGGTATCTCCCCTCCGTCAACCATTTGCTCAGATCTTACAAATACGTCTCGCGCTGCTTTCCCCTGTCTCTTCTTCCATTTATCCGACCTGTGAGTATCAAATTCTCCAGGCCCTCCTTCCTCATTTCGTGTCCCAGTAACCTCATTTGTCTCTTCATGATATTTAGTATCAGTTTTCTTCTCGTTTGCATCCTTTCCAACACCTCATTGTTGTACACGTGCTCTGTCCATGGTATCCTCAGCATCCTCCTGTATAACCACTTTTCTGCTGCCTCAAGCGTCTCCTTCATCTTTGATGACATCGTTCAGCATTCACTTCCATGCAGAAGGACAGATATCACATAGCTATTCAGCTCTCTTTTCTTTGTTTCTAATAAGATTTTCCTGTTTTTCCCTTTTCTGCTTAGCTTCTGCCAATGCTTCATTGATCTTCATGTATTACTTGCCATCGTCTGTTAAAACGCTTCCTAGGTATTTGTATTTTTTTTACTAGTTTTATTTTAGATTCTCCAACTTGCATTTGGCAAACTGGTCTCCTCTTTTTTTCCTGATGACCATACATTCAGTTTTCTTGAGGTTTATGCTCAACCGTTTCTTTTCACTTTCTTTTTCTACCTTCTGTAGAAGGTCCTGCATTTTCCTTTTCGTGTCTGCGATCAGCACCATGTCATCCGCGTATCGGATATTGTTGAGATTGAGATCCGAAAGCGTATTAGCTTTCCAGTACAAAGATGCAATCCAACGACGCGTCCCGGAAGGTGTATTAAGAGACAGAAAAATTTGCTGGAAACCAAGAAAAAAAAGATAGCAACAATTTATAGCACTCTGTAGATTTGCTATCTATCTATCTATCTATCTATCTATCTATATATATATATATATATACACTACCGGCCATAATTATTAGGTCACCCCAGTTTAAAAAAATGATGTATTTCATACTAATTTTAGTATTTATTGCCAAGAGGCTAATTCTAAATGAAAATAGAAGTGCTGTTTTGTCATTTATACTTTGGAAAATTTTACAAGGCAAATTGTGACAAATTACAAATCGCACCCTGTTGATTTTCTCTCTCTCTCTCTCTCTCTCTCTCTATATATATATATATATATATATATATATATATATATATATATATATATAGAATGGTTCTTTTGTTAATATTGCACAATAATATGAGCATCAAATGAACTGTTCTGGTGTCCAGTTTTTGCGCTCTTTTCCCCAGGCTAGTCTCTTCTTCTTATTGGCTGGACGAAGCAAAGGCTTCCTGGATGCCTTGTAAAATTTTGCAAAGTAATAATAACAAAAGAACCATTCGGATATTGTTGAGATTGTGGCCGCCAATGTCGAATCCTGGCAAGGCTTTTATTTCGTTCAGAATTGCTTCGCTGTTCAGGTTGAAAATATCCCGTGAGAAAACACATCCTTGATTTACGCCCCTCTCTATTTTTGCATAGCTGCTAAGTTCACTTCTTATCCGTACACAAGCGGTTTGTAGCCGATACACATTCTTTATTATTCTAACGTCTTTTCCGAAAATGTCGAGGTTGTCGAGCATCTCTATCAAGTCATTGCGATGTACTTTAAACACTCCAAATGATAATTATTAATTTGTTTTATTAAATTTTTGAAAGTTAATTAAAGGGTTACTGTTAATTATGTAAGTCCATCATAGATCCCTTTTCCTCAAAACAAACGCTGCTCATATACATTGAACGCGAAAGAGACAGTAAGTGGATAAACGTTGATTAGAACTATAAAGCATAGGATGTTGGGGAGAGCTATGATCAACCGACTTACGAGTAAGTATGGAAATGACATAAAAAGTAGCTGAAATGTTAATTATGATTTAAACGATTTTTTTTTCTTTAAAATAACTTTTTTCTCGTATTATTCTTTAGCCTGTCGTGTGTGTTACATCTCGTCCGTCTAGGCCTGGCGCACCGTCACCGGCTTCCGCCGTTTTGCCGTTAACCGTTGCCGTTGCCGCTGCTGCCGCCGCCGTTACAGCTGCAGCCGCCGCCGATGCGAGCTGACAAAGCCTACGGCTACGACGACGCCGCCGCCGCACGCCGCCGCACGCCGCCGCACGCCGCAGCGAAGCAGAGTCGAAAACAAACAACGAGGATGTGCGTGGTGGTCCAGTGGATATCGGCTCGGAACAAAAAATCGGAGAGCCGAGTTCGAATTCCAGTTGAATTCAATGCATTCACTTACGCGCAAATACCCTTGGGAAAGGTATTAATCCGTCTCTTCCTTCCAGTTATGGGTTAAATAACAGGACAGATTGGGTTCTATAGCCTTGGCTGGCAACCAGTCTATCGCAGAAAGCAATGGCAACCTACTGCGGGATAATCTTTTGCCCAGTAGGTCATGTCTCTTTCGAGACATGATCGCCCAAGCGTGTTTCACGTATGGCACTTAACTGACTGATTCTGTCATAAAATACCTTTGTTTTTAAACTAAATGGAAGGTTTCAGCTTGGATAATATTATCTGAACCTAACGCAAATGAATATTGGGCGGGGTGGGTGCGTAATGTTGTTCGTATGAGATGAATGAGTTAATGATCTGTGTAGACTAATAGAGTCACTAAGCCAAGATATCGAGAGCATTTACAGAAAATAATGGCGCGCTGTAGGAACAAGGCTAGAAAGATCATTAGCCGGCTGAGTCTTATAAAGTTGTCTGTAACACTTGAAGACACCCATGCGGCATTAGTAATGAGGTATCTTAACATTTCTGGCAGATTAAATTACACAGACCCTTCGCCCAGCTACCACAAAACCCCCAGCCAGACGCACGCATGCACGAATGCATATATATACAAATTTTCTAAACATATGCTGTTAAATATAAGAGACAATGTATATCTATTATGTTTAATCATGAGCCATCGTATTTTGGCTTTCATTTCAGGTAAAAATAAAGACAAAAATTCTCCATCATCAGGATATTTTTTATTAAGTTGGTTCTGAGCTTTCGGCTCACATGAGCCATCTTCAGAGAGGTTACAAGGACGTTAATATAAAAACATCCACCATCAAAGACGATTTTATCTTGTGTTGACATAAAACTTTGCTAAGCAACGATAACAATTACCAAATAGCAAAAGCAGTTCATAAATTTGTAATGCGGTTCTATGACGTCACATCGCGTGAGAGCTCAAAATGTTAACAGAACCAGATATTTAAATGCAATGTAATGTGTTATGACCAGATTTAAACGTGATTTTATTAAGTGTGGGTTGTTTGGATTTAATGAAGATGGCCTCCAATATCTAAATATATACAGGGTCAGTTAGTCAGTTAAATGCCATACGTGACACACGCTTGGGCGATCATGTCTCGAAAGAGACATGAGTGACTGGGCAGAAGATTATCCCGCAGTAGGTTGCCATTGCTTTCTGCGGTAGACTGGTTGCCGACCAAGGCAATAGAAACCAATCTGTCCTATTATTTAACCCATAACTGGGGGGAAGAGACGGATTAATACCTTTCCCAAGGGTATTTGCGCGTAAGTGAATGCAAGGAATTTAACTGAAATTCGAACTCGGCTCCCCGATTTCTCGTTCCGATACGATATCCACTGCGCCACAACGAGGGTACGATGGGTAAATTGTAATTTTGTTATATAGTCCTTTTATCGGGTTTATATTTCTTCTGAGACCCACGATGTGACGAACGATGATTGGAACAAAGGAGGACTGGACCAAACGATGTCGGCTGGGATCACGAGATCGACGACAATTAACTCGGCAGGTATTCGGTGACGATTCGGGCTTTTTTGTTTTTTTTTGTTTATGATAAATCAAAACTTCTAGGGGCGACGATTAAATCTTACCAAATCGGGGACCACTCAACCCGACTTCTTCGTAAATAAGTTTCACAAACGCTTTAAATAAATTCTATTGGAAATCATCACTCGATCCGATTTTCACTGGGAACAGTTTTTCTTTTTCGTAGGGGAACACTCAACCCAACTTTCACTTAGGTACCTCCACTAATTCTCGGGAAAAACAGCATAGTGTCATTAAAAAAGGCCACAAACTTAACAAAAATAACATTTTATCGTCAAAATGTTGATGTTATTATTAAGAGAAAAGATCAAAGAATTTTTTAATTATTTTTTGAATTTTTTTAATCCTTTCTAACACGTTCGAAATTTTGGTTAAAATGCTTGTTTTGTTTATGCCATCGCCGCCTACAAAGTTTAACATTGATCTTTTGCGCTTTTTTCTGTTGAAAACACATTAATTTGAAAATTCTTGTAAAAATCAAATAATTGTCCGATTTTAATGAAATTTTCAGAACTTATTTACAAATGAATTGAATTATTTTTTAAATGTTTTTAGAAAATATTGGTAAACTGTTTTTAATGTGTTACCCCCCCCCCACCCCCACCCCGCTGACTTAATTTCATTAAATTTTCTCACAGAACTTTCTTATTTCCTGAAATTATATTTTTGTTAAAAGTAGGAGTGATTAGAAATTGTAAATCACCTACTTTTTTTTCAAATTTGTACCATTTAACAGAAAATATGCTCTGAATTGAAAAATAATGAATCCAATAAAACTATGACATTACTTAATTAGAAAAGCTTTTAATTGTTTTTGTAAATAAGTAATATTAAGGACATTATTGTCTGAAGAAATAAACATTTTCTGATGAATAATGAATTTTTACAAGAATTATTTTCATTTTTTTACATTTTAATTATAATAATTTATAATAGTTTAAAATCGTGTAAAATAATGTATTGGGGTATTTATTGAATGTGATATGATAATTAAGTGGAAACGAAATTTGCGAGTCCAAAATTGCAAAGATTAATAAACGTAGTTACACTTCTCTATTTTAAAATAATTTTAAATTTATTTTGTTGTTACCTTATTTTCATGTATGGTAGACTGGAGTTGCCATTATGAAAAGGTTACGTAATTTAAGAGTTTTGTCCCTTCACTTAGATTTATGAAAATTGTCGTTTTTGGTCATGCGTACAACCTGTCATCGCCTAATCAGTCAAAAGTCCGTCAAACCTTCGATCAGATGAACACGACCAATCGTTAATAATTTGTTGTATATTACTTTTTATGCTATAAGTAAGAAATATTTTTTTTAAATCAGCTTAATTTAACTTTCAATTTTCTAATTCTGCTAAAATAAAGTGTCAGAAGTCTTTTGAAATATTTTTAAAATCGATGAATTTTTGTTTGTTTACAAATTTGTTAAAATTCAGAAAATGGCTGTTTTTAGGAAAATTTAAGAAATCGAAATTAAATGTGACTTTCATATCTATATAATTTATATCTGAAATACACCAGAAGTTTTTACTTAATTGAAATAATAAATTTCATGATTAAGCTTTTAATTAAATCTAAAATGAAATCTTCAAGAAAGTTTTCCCATTTCAAAAATTTCATTTTAAAATTAGGTATCGAAAACTTATGCCGAAAAGTGGAGGTAACTACGGTAAATCAATTTCACAAACATCTTTTCATAAACAACTTCAAAAGAGGAACTATTTACTTCTTCTTTTTTATAAAATGTGTAGAGGAGAATTATATTTACAAGTCGCCTCGGCGTAACTTGTTTCATGAAATAAAGCCGGAAATAAAGTAAAATAAACTTTTGTTTATTTTCGTAAAAAAAAATAAAAGAATTATTTTTGTATACAAAAATGTAGTTGTCCGTAAAGCTGTAAAAAAGGAAGAAAGAAAGGAACTTGGAATGTGAGAGGGAAAGGAAGGACGATGTGTTGCTAGCGAGATGTGAGAAAGAGAGGGTGAAAGAATGTTCACTGATACGTGATACTGCCTGTTGTGTGAACTGCTGAATTCTCTGTGTGTGTGTGCTCCAAGCAGTCAGCGTGCCCTTTTGGTTTGAGCTGGCTGCTCTACCCTCTGGCGTTGAAAGTTTCTGCTTCCCCTTTATCTTGACGGTGAAGCTCCGGGGAGATCAAAAAGTGTGTTTCTTAGGTCGAGCCCTGATTGGTCGAAAATTCATATTTTTGACCACGTGGTGTGCTTTCCACTACGTCCGAGCTTTTGGGTGCGCCGCCCTTGTTTTTGACCACAAAGGGTATGGTAAGGGGTGAATTCCCGCGCAAATGTATTTTTTGAGATACACGTGGTGTTAATTAATTTTATTGTGTGTGTGTGTGTGTGTGTGTGTGTGTGTGTGTGTGTGTGTGTGTGTGTGTGTTGAGTTTGGAAAATAAAATAAGAAACAGCACAAATGTCAGCAAGAAAAAAATTTTCTTCGTCGTCTTTTTCGTCTTATTTGTCGTCATTTTTTTTCATATGAACAATAAACCACAACAAACATCTATAAAAAAAAAATAAACAATGAACCGGACCCAAATGTAAACAAAATGAATATTTACTTTTCCTTTTTTCAAACTAAGACATCTTCGACGACATGAAGGTGAAGTAGGGGCAGTTTTTTTTTTTTTTAGTCAGAACTTCTCAGCACCATCCCGCATACAAAATAATTCCGACATCGGGGAAAGCCGATGGCTAAACCCGACTTGGGGCCTACCGATTTCTTCGACGGTAGCAATCAGACTGTTTCTTAAAATTAAATTGCAATTACGACTAAAATTTTAACTGTCAGCTTCACGCCACTTCCAACCCACCGACAGCCGTTTTCCGGTACAAACTTATCTGGGGGCAGGAGCCGGCCTTCGACCTTGCTAGTTGTTGTGGGGTCTCCCCTTTTTGATGATCATAGACTCGTCTAGAGTATACATATACTCCTGCTATAAGTGAGATACCGTGAAATAACGACAGATACCGGAAGATACCGAGGTTTCACGAAGAATATAGCGTCAGTAGTTCATATTCATGTAGCAGAATAATTTAAAAAAAGCATCATGTTGGTGGGAAAGAGATCAGTGTCGAGATCGACTTTGATCACTTTCCCACCGACATGTCTACAAATATTTTCATGGCAAAGTTCTGATAATGTCTTTTTATTCTTTTAATTATTCTTCTACATGAATTTGCGGATGTGCGTTGTGGTACAGTGGATATCGGCTCGGAACGAGAAACTGGGGAGCCGAGTTCGAATTCCAGTTGAATCCATTGTATTCACTTACGCGCAAATACCCTTGGGAAAGGTATTAATCCGTCTCTTCCTTCCAGTTATGGGTTAAATAGCAGAACAGATTGGGTTCTATATTGGCAACCTACTGCGGGATAATCTTCTGCCCAGCCAGTCATGTCTCTTTCGAGACATGATCGCCCAAGCGTGTATCACGTATGGCACTTAACTGACTGACTGAATATAATAGTTGGAGATATGACTAAACATTCTACTGGGCATAAAGTGGGGGATCAGTTTTATATTGTTATGAAGTAATAAACTGATCCCCCACTAATTACTACTTAATAATATAAAACATATCTTCTCCCTCTAGCTATGAATCAAATAACAGGACATCTATAGACTGGTTGCCGACACCTTGGTCGGCAACCAGTCTACCGCAGAAAGCAATGGCAACCTACTGCGAGATAATCTTCTGCCCAGCTAGTCTCTCGAGACATGATCGCCCAAGCGTGTATCACGTATGGCACTTAACTGACTGACTGACTACATGAATTTAAGCATGCTATTAGACAATTAGGTATCACCCGTTCCAACACCCAAACAAATTTCAGCGCGATGGAGCCATCCTTGATGCTTCTTCAATCTAATGCAGATGCAGAACGCGCTTTTCAGTATGTCGTTTGCCATGGAATGAAAAGAGTTGGTCGACAAGCCACCATCTACATTTACCAAATATGTTATGACACGGAATTCCCTTCTAATGACGTTCTGACATTGATACAGGACTAGGGTTGTGGTCGTGATATATTGATGAATGTCCGAGTTAGTTCGACCGAATATTAAATCAAGTCGAATTGGTGATAGTGTGCAGGGTTATGAAGTAAAAAGAAAAGGCTTCTTTTGTTTTCTGCTCTTGATCGATATTGATGTAGGACTTGGATGGTTGGTGTAATAAGATTCTTTTTTTTTTTCTGCTCTTGACTCCTAGCGATGGAGAAAATCAAGATGGTCGATCAGCAACCATCTACATTGACCAGCTATGCTATGAAATAGAATGTCTTCCTAATAATATTCCGATATTGGTGTAGGACTGGGATGATTGGTGTAACAAAATGTACGATTGAAATGGTTGGTGTAATCTCTGAGTTAGCTCGACCGAACAATAAATAAAGTCAAATTGCTGATAGTGTGCAGGGTTATGAAGTAGAAGGTAAACGCTTCTTTTATTTTTTCTTCTCCTTTTGACCCCTAGCGATGGAGAAAATCAAGATGGTCGATCAACAACCATCTCCATTGACCAGCTATGCTATGACATAGAATGTTATCCGAATGACGTTCCGATATTGGTGTAGGACTGGGATGGTTGGTGTAACAGGATGTACGATTGAGATGGTTGGTGTAATGTCCTTTACCGAACAATAAATAAAGTCAAATTGTTGATAGTGAACAGGGTTAGGAAGTACAAGGAAAAAGATTCTTTTTTTTTTTCTGTTCTTGACACCTTGCCATGGAGAAAATCGAGCTGGTCGATCAACAGCCATCTCCATTGACCAGCTATGTTATGTGATAGAATGAATTCCTAATGACGTTCTGATATTGATGTAGGAATGGTTGGTGTCATAAGGTTTGGAATTGAGACGGTTGGTGTAAATGTCCTTGTTAGCTCTACCGAACAATAAACAAAGTCAAATTGGTGATTGTGTGTAAGGCTATGAACTACAAGTAAAAGGACTCCATTTTTACACTCTGGACACCTAGCCATGGAGAAATACCGTTGGGAAAATATTAACTCGTTTCTTCTTCCTCCAGCTATACTTTGAATAGCAGGGCAGATTAGGTTCTCTAGACTAGGTTGGCAACCAGTCTACTGCAGAAAGTAATGGCAACCTACTCCAGGAAAATCTTCTGCCTATGTAATCATAATCGCCCAGTTACGTATGAAACTTAACTAACTGAACTAGATATGTAAGAGCTTGCGAATACCAGGTACTGTAAACGTAGGTGTGCGGGTGGTATAATAATGGAACGGAATTGTTAATTGGAGAGCTGAGTTTCAATTCCCGTTGGGATGAATATATTTATTTTCACGCAAATAATATTGGAAAAGGCATGAATCCGCCACTTCTCACTTCAAATAAACCATTCCTTAACCCTGAAAACTTTTTACAATCTAAAAATATTTTTAGATTTAACTAACCTGGAAGGGGTGGATAAGCCGTAAAAAATTAATCAAACAACGTATATTCTTCTATTCAGTTTCCTCGTTTTTTTCATTCTGCTCCTCTTCTCGTATTCATTTCTCTCCCCTTCCACTCTTCATTTCTTACTCCCTTTCTTTTTCTTGTTACTCTACGTCTTCTTCTTCCTGCTCTTCGTAATTTGCTTCTTGTCCTTCTTTTTTTTTTTTTTTTCAATTTTTCCTTCATTGCATAACACTGATCAACACGATTTTCAGTACCAAGAAACAAAACACGTTTTTTAGCGAATTTGGCCGTTTCCGAAAATGATCATAGATTTTCATGGTTAGCTACCGTTTTGGCTGTATTGAAATCGCTAATTTTTGGCTGGACCCAATATTTAGTTAAGCCTCCACCCACGTTTATTGTACAGGTGTAGAGGCTCATCGCTTGTTCCCTGTTTAGGATGTGGTTTCTGGCTTTCTCTTTTCCAATCTTTTCACTTTTCTTTTCTTTTTTTTTTTTTCAATTGGAGTAGATAGACTAAACTATCGCCCGGTTCACACTCCACCCACGTCTATTGTACAGGTTTAGAGGCTCATCACTTGTTCCCTGTTTAGGATGTGGTTTCTGGCTTTCTCTTTTCCAATCTTTTAACTTTCTTTTCTTTTTTCTTTTTCAATTGGAGTAGATAGACTAAACTATCGCCCGGTTCACACTCCACCCACGTCTATTGTACAGGTTTAGAGGCTCATCACTTGTTCCCTGTTTAGGATGTGGTTTCTGGCTTTCTCTTTTCCAATCTTTTCACTTTTCTTTTCTTTTTTTTTTTTCAATTGGAGTAGATAGACTAAACTATCGCCCGGTTCACACTCCACCCACGTCTATTGTACAGGTTTAGAGGCTCATCACTTGTTTCCTGTTTAGGATGTGGTTTCTGGCTTTCTCTTTTCCAATCTTTTCACTTTTCTTTTCTTTTTTTTTTTTTCAATTGGAGTAGATAGACTAAACTATCGCCCGGTTCACACTCCACCCACGTCTATTGTACAGGTGTAGAGGCTCATCCCTTGTTCCCTGTTTAGGATGTGGTTTCCGGTTTTCTCTTTTCTAAATCTTTTCACTCTTACGTAGCCCCATGCACATCAGTGGCGTTACCGCCTTGCTCGGGGTGATAAAAAAAAAAAAAAAAACATTAACCATGCTACACAGTCCCCAGCACAAATTTTCCTATTGTTAAATACTAAATTATATTTTTTAGATCTTATTAATTTTAATTTGATGTACGAACTTTGAAGTGTCTGCATGTAAATAAAGATTTATATTTAATAATTTTTTGATATTTTCAAAATCGGGTATGATATACCCATGGTTAGTAGTGGTGTAATTTTTATTTATAGTTCATGTTCTAGGGTTAATTTCTATCTATTATCTATCTCTTTTATCCTAATGTCTCTCACTTATTTATCAATCTCTCTCTCCATGCAACTCAGCTAATATCTATCTATCTATCTATCTATCTATCTATCTATCTATCTATCTATCTATCTATCTATCTCATTCTCTTCATTATCTATCTATCTATCTATCTATCTATCTATCTATCTATCTATCTATCTGTGCAAGTCAGTTAATGCGAGAACACTAACTATGTGTATATAGTGCCCAGCGCAAATGACGCCATTTTAATTACAATTTAATTAAATATTCAATTCCTGATTTTCTTACCTAAATTATGTTTTTCAGTTCCTATTAATTTTAACTCAAAGTACGAAGTTTGAAGTGCCTGCAAGTAAAATATTTCAAATAAAGATTGATATTTATTAATTGTTTTGATATTTTCAAAACCGGGTATTACCCATGGTTAGTAGTGTAACTTTAGATGATGGCTAGTGTTCTAGGGTCATAGAAACCCATAAATTATCAGGTAATCCGGGCAATTTATGTCAGACATCTAAAATAAACTATTTTTATTGAAAGAAAGTGTTTTTGAGTCAAACATTTTAAAATATTAGTTTGTCCCAAAAGTTCGTAAACACTTTCGAAATGGGTCCATCTGGTCCAGCACAATCGAGACAAGCGATGGGTTCAGAAAGGGCAAGAGACACCATCGGTTCCAAAACAAGATCGATTCGGCAAGAAAGTAATGTTGTGCGTTTGATGGAACTTTGAAGGAATCGTGCATTTTGAGTTGGTTCCGAATGGTCGTGCCATCAGTGCCGAATTTTACTATCATCAACTTGAGCGGGTCTACGAAAAGTTGAAGCAAAAGTACCCGGCTCTAATCAACCGAAAGCGCGCTTTGATGCAGCAGAAAAATGCCAAGCCATACGCCGCCAGGAACACCAAAGACAAGTTTGAAGAGCTGGACGGCGTTGAGGTTCTGCCACATCCAGCCTACAGTCCTGACTGTGCTCCATCAGATTAAGGCCTTTTCCGCTCAATGCAACACTTTCTGAAGGGCCGCCGATTCGACTCGTTTGATGAAGTCGAGGAAGCGTGTCAAGAATTATTTGATTCGAAGTCGGCTGAACTGTACTTTGATCAGATCCGAAACTTTGCAGATCGATGGCAGAATGTCTTGAAAAATGATGGTCTTTATTTTGAGCAATAATTTTTGTTGTTTTCACGAGTAAAATTTCAATTTTTTGCAAGTGTTTACGAACTTTTGAGACAACCTAATAATTATGTCCGGTAGTGTATCTCCTGAAACTCTTCGCAACAGTCTCCTTTAAGTTGCGAATAATCCTTGCCTCCTGTTCATCTTTGGTGCTAAAAAAGAGGTTTGTTGGTCTCTATACATAATAATCAGGATGATTTTAGAAATTGTGTGACATCGATGACTGGGTTCTCTTGCATGTGTGGTATGATGCGGAGACCTGTTGCCAGATATGGGATCTTCCAGTAGCTACCTTCTTAATCTGGAACGCTACAACCTCCTCGAAGACATTTTTGTGGATTTCTGTATTGAGCTTGAGGACTCTTGGATCGATAAATGGAGGCATATCATCGCAATCTTATATTTGACAATAGGATTCTGCACCATACCACACATACAGGAAGAGCCAGTCGTCGATTTCAGACAATTTCGACACACAGTCAGTTACATTATTATATTGAGTATTATTAGTTGGAGATCAGTTTATTACTTCATAACAATAAAAAACGGATCCCCCACTTCATATCCAGTAGATGTTTTAATTATATTTCCAACTATTATATTCAGTCAGCCAATTAAGTGTCATACGTGATACACGCTTTGGGCGATCATGTCTGCGGATGAGACATGACTGACTGGGAAGAAGATTATCCCGCAGTAGATTGCCATGGCTTTCTGCGGTAGACTGGTTCCAGCCAAGGCTATACAACCTAATCTGTCCTGTCATTTAACTCCTAGCTGAAGAGAGAAGAGATAGGTGATATTACATTATTACATCAAATATAATTAGTGGGGGATCAGTTTATTACTTCAGAACAACAGAAAACCGATCTCCCTCTTTATGCCCAGTAGAATTTTTAGTCATATCTCCAACTATTATATTCAGTCAGTCAGTTAAGTGCCATACGTGATACACGCTTGGGTGATTATGTCTCGAAAGAGATATGACTGACTGGGCAGAAGATTATCCCGCAGTAGGTTGCCATTGCTTTCTGCGGTAGACTGGTTGCCGGCCAAGGCTTTAGAACCCAATCTGTCCTATTATTTGACTCATGGCTAGAAGTGGGAAGGTGTATTATATTATTAAGTAGTAATTAGTGGGGGTCAGTTTATTACTTCATAACAATATAAAACTGATCCCCCACTTTATGCCCAGTAGAAGTTTTAATTATGTTTCCAACTATTATATTCAGTCAGTCAGTTAAGTGCCATACATGATGCACCTAATAAAATAAAATAATGGTTAAAATGTTCTTTCTTGATTGTCTGCCATGTTATTTGACTCCTGTTTTATACGCAGCAAAAGTCAGCCATCGTTCGTTTTTCCTCATAAAACTTCTTCCATTGTTTTGATATCCCGATGGAATCCTTCTCGTTGCTCGTCACTCACGTAATTATTCCATCCCTCCTTTCCTACTCTCTTTCTTTTTCTTGTTACTCTCTTTCTTTTTCTTGTTACTCTCTTTCTTTTTCTTGTTACTCTCTTTCTTTTTCTTCTTATTCTCTTTCTTTTTCTTGTTACTCTCTTTCTTTTTCTTCTTACTTCTCTCTTTCTTTTTCTTCTTATTCTCTTTCTTTTTCTTCTTATTCTCTTTCTTTTTCTTCTTATTCTCTTTCTTTTTCTTCTTATTCTCTTTCTTTTTCTTGTTACTCTCTTTCTTTTTCTTCTTACTCTCTTTCTTTTTCTTCTTATTCTCTTTCTTTTTCTTGTTACTCTCTTTCTTTTTTTTTGTTACTCTCTTTCTTTTTCTTGTTACACTCTTTCTTTTTCTTCTTATTCTCTTTCTTTTTCTTGCTACTCTCTTTTTCTTGTTACTCTCTTTCTTTTTCTTCTTATTCTCTTTCTTTTTCTTCTTATTCTCTTTCTTCTTCTTGTTACTCTCTTTCTTTTTTTTGTTACTCTCTTTCTTTTTCTTTTTATTCTCTTTCTTTTTCTTCTTATTCTCTTTCTTTTTCTTGTTACTCTCTTTCTTTTTCTTGTTACTCTCTTTCTTTTTCTTCTTATTCTCTTTCTTTTTCTTGTTACTCTCTTTCTTTTTCTTGTTACTCTCTTTCTTTTTCTTCTTATTCTCTTTCTTTTTCTTCTTATTCTCTTTTTTTTTCTTGTTACTCTCTTTCTTTTTCTTGTTACTCTCTTTCTTTTTCTTTTTATTCTCTTTCTTTTTCTTCTTATTCTCTTTCTTTTTCTTGTTACTCTCTTTCTTTTTTTTGTTACTCTCTTTCTTTTTCTTCTTATTCTCTTTCTTTTTCTTCTTATTCTCTTTCTTTTTCTTGTTACTCTCTTTCTTTTTCTTGTTACTCTCTTTCTTTTTCTTCTTATTCTCTTTCTTTTTCTTCTTATTCTCTTTCTTTTTCTTGTTACTCTCTTTCTTTTTCTTCTTACTCTCTTTCTTTTTCTTCTTACTCTCTTTCTTTTTCTTCTTATTCTCTTTCTTTTTCTTGTTACTCTCTTTCTTTTTTTGTTACTCTCTTTCTTTTTCTTCTTATTCTCTTTCTTTTTCTTCTTATTCTCTTTCTTTTTCTTGTTACTCTCTTTCTTTTTCTTGTTACTCTCTTTCTTTTTCTTCTTATTCTCTTTCTTTTTCTTGTTACTCTCTTTCTTTTTTTTGTTACCCCCTTTCTTTTTCTTCTTACTCGCTTTCTTTTTCTTGTAAATCTCTTTCTTTTTCTTCTTACTTTCTTTCTTTTTCTTGTTACTCTCTTTCTTTTTCTTGTTACTCGCTTTCTTTTTCTTCTTACTCTCTTTCTTTTTCTTCTTACTCTCGCTTTCTTTTTCTTCTTACTCTCTTTCTTTTTCTTCTTACTCTCTTTTTCTTCTTACTCTCTTTCTTTTTCTTGTTGCTCTTTCTTTTTCTTCTTACTCTCGTTCTTTTCCTCTTACTCTCTTTCTTTTTCTTCTTTCTTTCTTTTTCTTCTTACTCTCTTTTTCTTCTAACTCTCTTTCTTTTTCTTCTTACTCTCTTTCTTTTTCTTCCTGCTCTTCATCGTTTGATTCTTTTTCTCTAAATTAATTACTTTTTCTTGATTTTTTAAAATAATTTCCCTTTTTTCAATTTTTCTTTCTTTGCATAACACTGCTCAACACGATTTTTGGTGCCAATTTGATTTGGCAGTAAACTGCCTGCATACGGACAGGTAACGAGTTCAGCAGATTTACAAAGACAGAAAGAGGCGTAAGGCAAGGATGTGTCTTTTCACCGGATCTGTTCAACTTGTACAGCGAAAATATTTTGAGGACCCTAGATGTTATGCCAGGATTTGTTATCGGAGGCCACAACTTGAACAACATAAGGTGTGCAGATGATACAGTGCTAATTGCAGACACGGAAAGAAAACTACAAGACCTCCTACAGAAGGTAGCTGAAGAGAGTGACAAAAAAGGACTCCAAATAAACTGCAAGGAAAATGAATGCATGGTCATCAGCAAAAAGAACAGCCCAAAATACCAATTACAGGTGAGGGACTCTAAAATCAAGCAGGTACAGAAATTTAAATACCTAGGAAGTGTTCTAACAAGAGATGGAAAGTGCGACACAGAGATCCAAAGGCAAATTGGCATGGTTCCAGAAGCTGAGTAAAGTACTAAGATACAGGAAAATTTAACTAGAAACAAAGAAGAGACTGCTAGATTGCTATGTGATGTCAGTTCTTCAATACGGCAGTGAATGTTGGACAATATCATCGAAGATGAAGGAAAAACTTGAAGGAGCGGAAATGTTGTTCTACGGGAGGTTGCTGTGGATATCATGGACCGAGTATGTGTGCAATGATGAGGTGTTGGGAAGAATGGCAACAAAAAGAAAATTAATATTGAGCATCAGGAAAAGCCAACTGAAGTTCCTGGGACATGCAATGAGAAAGAAGGGCTTGGAGAACCTGATACTAACAGCCGAGATAGAAGGAAAAAGAGACAAAGGAAAGCAGCGGATAACATATTTGCAGGGCCTGATCAGGTGGATGGCGGAACGGGGATTGCGAGGTGTAACAAGAGAAAACATACTAAGAGCCACCAGGACAGGGCACATAGAAGAAGATGTGCGTTGTGGTGTAGTGGATATCGGATTGGAACGAGAAATCGGGCAGTCGAGTTCGAATTCCAGTAGAATTCCTTGTATTCACTTACGCAGAAATAGCCTTGGGAAAGGTGTTAATCCGTGTCTTCCCTACAGCTATGGGGTAAATAACAGGACAGATTGGGTTTCTATAGCCTTGGCTAGCAACCAGTCTACCGCAGAATGTAATGTCAACCTACTGCTGCCTTCCGCTGTCTTTTTTCCTTCTATCTCGCCTGTTAGTATCAGGTTCTCCAAGCCCTCCTTTCTCATTGCATGTTCTAGGAATATCAGTTGTCTTTTCCTGATGCTCAATATTAATTTTCTTTTTGTTGCCATTCTTTCCAACACCTCATCATTACTCACATGCTCGGTCCATGATATCCGCAGCATCCTTCTGTAGAACCACATTTCTGCTGCTTCAATTTTTTTCTTCATTTTCGATGATATTGTCTAGCATTCGCTGCCGTATTGAAGAACTGACATTACTCTTTTTATTTAACCGGAATATGCTTTTCATTTTCTTCTCGACTTTATTCATCCATTCTTTTTTATTTGACATCCTTCTCCCTCCTCTCTAAATATTTATCGTTTTCTTTTTATTTTCAAAGTCACTTTTCTTTCCTTCTCTCGTTTTTTCTTATATTTCACGTTATCTGATATTTGTTTCACCTCTCTTCGCTTTTTTATATTTTTCTCCTACACTTCCTTTTGCCCTTTTTTCTCATTCATTTTCTTGATGTTTTTTTTCTTTCATCTCTCGTCATTATTTCTTTTCTTTTCTTCCCCCCCTCCCCCCCCAATCTCTTCCTCTTTTACTTTTCTTTCGTTATCGCCTTCATTTATTTTTTATATTCTTTTTTTTCTGGATTTTCTCACAGAAATTTACTCGTCTTGTTTCGCGCGCTTTCTTCGTCCGATTCGTCATTCAAAATCGGGTTTGCCATCACCAACGACATTTGCTATAAAAATCAATTACGCATTCATAGTTCATCATACGACCAGCCACGACAAATGATAAAACAGAATGTATTTAGACATTAACTACATAAAAGAAAGAAAGAAAGAAAGAAAGAAAGAAAGAAAGTCGAAAAAAGATAAAAAAGATAGATTAAAGAAAGAAAGGAAGAAAGAAAGATGAGAAAAGAGATTGATAAACACAGAAAGAAAGAAAGAAAGAAAGAAAGAAAGAAAGAAAGAAAGATGAGAAAAGAGATTGATAAACACAAGGAAAGAAAGAAAGAAAGAAAGAAAGAAAGAAAGAAGGAAAGAAAGAAAGAAATATGAGAAAAGAGATTGATCAACACAAGGAGAAAGAAAAAGAAAGAAAGAAAGAAAGAAAGAAAGAAAGAAAGAAAGATGAGAAAAGAGATTGATAAACACAAGGAGATAGAAAGAAAGAAAGAAAGAAAGATGACAAAAGAGATTGATCAACACCAAAGAAAGAAAGAAAGAAAGAAAGAAAGAAAGAAAGAAAGAAAGAAATATGAGAAAAGAGATTGATCAACACAAGGAAAGAAAGAAAGAAAGAAAGAAAGAAAGAAAGAAAGATGAGAAAGAGATTGATAAACACAAGGAGATAGAAAGAAAGAAAGAAAGATGACAAAAGAGATTGATCAACACAAGGAGAAAGAAAGGAAAGAAAGAAAGAAAGAAAGAAAGAAAGAAAGAAAGATAAGAAAAGAAAAGAGATTGATAAACACAAAGAGAAAGATATAAAGAAAGAAAAACAAAGAAAGAGAGAGAGATGAGAAAAGTGATTGATAAGCACTAGGAGAAAGAAATAAAGAAAGAGAAATGGAAAAAAGAGATAAAAAGAGATAGATCAACAAAAGAAAGAAAAAGGAAAGAAAGAAAGAAAGATAAATGAGAAAAGAGATTGATAAACACAAAAGAAAGAAAGAAAGAAAGAAAGAAAGAAAGAAAGAAAGAGAAAATGGAAAAATGGATAAACGAATTAGATCAAAACAGGGACAAAGAAAAACAGAAACAGTAATATAAAAATAGAGATAAAAATAGATCAAAACAAGGAGAAAGAAAGAAAGAAAGAAAGAAAGAAAAGGAAATCAAAAAAGTAGGATGAAAGAAAGCCACAGGTGGAGAGAAAGAAAGAGAAACAAATAGAGACAAAGTGATAAAAAAAAGGAAAGAGAAAGACAACAGAGAAAAAGAGAAAGGAAGAGTCAAGAGAGAGAAGAAAAGAGAGAGAATCCCAACATAAAAAATCGGGCGGGGTAATCGATACGAAATTGAGAAAGAACAAATCAGCAGACGGACGCCATTTTCCTGAATTTTTCGGCCTAATGTTTCCCTTGCCTGTCACTTAAAATTCCTTTTTTCTTCGCCTCTCTTTCTTTCTTTCTTTCTTTTCTTTTTGTCTTTCATTCTTTCTTTTCTTTTTGTCTTTCTTTCTTACTTCCATTCTTTCTTTCTGCTTCTCTTTCGCTCAGTTTCCATTCTGCGTTCTGCGCATGCGCTTTGTAGACACTTTATCTTCCACATTAATGAGGCTTCTTTTTCCTCCCGCTGGTCTTGACTTACAAGCTAATGACCCGGATGTTTATGCTAGCTCTGGACCATATTTTTTTTTTATTGTTGCTGCTGTTTCTTTAGAAGTAGGGGGGGGGGTTGAGGATGATCATTAGGTTTGGCTTTGCAATGATTCGTTGACTTTTAAGCTCATCGTCAGACTCCAAATATAAATGAAGATTTTCAAGACCAAAACACGTGGGAGCACACATCAGAAAACCATGTCACGATGCGACTCTCTTATATATATATATTATGTAATTCTGGTAAACAGAAGAATTTTAAGTCTATTTTTAATAGAATATTCCTTATAATATTTCCTTTCGCTATGAGACTCTCTCACTCTCTCTCTCTCTCTCTATCTCATATATATATATATATATATTATGTAATTCATCGAGCTTTATATTCGACCTCAACAGAATGCAGAAAGCACTGGACGGCCGTTTGGTTTTAAATTTGGGACACTTCAGCAGTGCGTATCCACTATCAGGAATCGAAACCCAGACAGTTTTGGTTATTAAGCTGATGTCATCCCGACTATACCACAGGCCCTGGTGCCGAAGAGGTAACGAATTTAGCTGATGTCATGCCAACTGTACCATGTACCAGGAATTTAAACGTAATATCAATGCTCATCTATTAACCACTTGACTCTAGTTCTTTCACCACCCCGTATATCCTTTCCTTTCTCTCCACCTTTGCAACTGTCATCACACCTGTATTCCCATCCTTCTCTTGCTCCTTTCTAACTGGTTTGTCTTCCTCTTCACTCTCTTCTTCTTAATCTTTTTACTCTTATGTAGCCCCCTGCACATAAGTGGCATTACCGCCTTCTCGGGGTGATACGATTAAAAAAAAAATTATCCTTCCTAGCTTTTATTTTGAAGTGGTGTGAAACATCAGCATCTTGAATATGTCATTATTTTCTCTTGGAAAATACCGTGCATGGAATACTGATGCCATATCTGGTCAGGGACACCTTCTGTTCATCTCAGTGTTCTCGACAGGCTCCAGAGGAGAATCTGTAATATGATTGGTCTCGACCTGGCAGCTCAACTCCAGCCACTTTCTCATCGTCGGGATGTGGCTTCCCTCTGTCTTTTCTATAAATATTTTCAAGACTTCCGCTCTGATGAACTTGGGTCGATGGTGGCCCATCCACAAGAATTTGCTCGGGCAACCAGACTTGCAACAAGGTCCCACCCTTTTACAGTTAGATCAACCAAATGCTGGTGACAATTCTTTTCAGTCAGCTTCTGTTCTCTCGTTTCCCTCCTGTGGAACTCCCTTTCATATAATTGCTTACCTGGCGGCTATAACCTCCAGGAATTTAAATGCAAAGTCAATTCCGATTTCTTATCCACTCAACTCCAGCCCTTTCTACATAACTCCGTGTTTGTTGTTCTTTTCTTTTCTCTCTACCTTCGCAACTGTCTACACTCCTGTGTTCATATCCTTCTCTTGCCCTTTCTCTTTCACCCCCTGTAGTTGGTTCGTCTTTCTCTTCACTCTTTCTACATCACCCCGTGTATCTTGTTCTTTTCCTTTTTCTCTACCTTCGAAACTGTCTTCACTCCTGTGTTCATATCCTTCTCTTGCCCTTTCTTTTTCACCCCCTGTAGTTGGTTCGTCTTTCTCTTCACTCTTTCTACATCACCCCGTGTATCTTGTTCTTTTCCTTTCTCTCTACCTTCGCAACTGTCTTCACTCCTGTGTTCATATCCTACTTTGCCCTTTTTCTTTCATCCTCTCTAGCTGGTTCGTCTTTCTCTTCACTCTTTTTACATCACCCCGTGTATCTTGTTCTTTTCCTTTCTCTCTACCTTCGCAACTGTCTTCGCTCCTGTGTTCATATCCTTCTCTTGCGATTTTTCTTTCATCCTCTCTAGCTGGTTCGTCTTTCTCTTCACTCTTTCTACATCACCCCGTGTATCTTGTTCTTTTCCTTTCTCTCTACCTTCGTAACAGTCTTCACTCCTGTGTTCATATCCTTCTCTTGCCCTTTTTCTTTCATCCTCTGTAGTTGGTTCGTCTTTCTCTTCACTCTTTCTACATCACCCCGTGTATCTTGTTCTTTTCCTTTCTCTCTACCTTCGCAACTGTCTTCACTCCTGTGTTCATATCCTTCTCTTGCCCTTTTTCTTTCATCCTCTGTAGTTGGTTCGCCTTTCTCTTCACTCTTTCTACATCACCCCGTGTATCTTGTTCTTTTCCTTTCTCTCTACCTTCGTAACTGTCTTCACTCCTGTGTTCATATCCTTCTCTTGCCCTTTCTCTTTCACCCCCTGTAGTTGGTTCGTCTTTCTCTTCACTCTTTCTACATCGCCCCGTGTATCTTGTTCTTTTCCTTTCTCTCTACCTTCGCAACTGTCTTCACTTCTGTGTTCATATCCTTCTCTTGCCCTTTCTCTTTCACCCCCTGTAGTTGGTTCGTCTTTCTCTTCACTCTTTCTACATCACCCCGTGTATCTTGTTCTTTTCCTTTCTCTCTACCTTCACAACTGTCTTCACTCCTGTGTTCATATCCTTCTCTTGCCCTTTCTCTTTCACCCCCTGTAGCTGGTTCGTCTTTCTTTTCACTCTTTCTGCATCACCCCGTGTATCTTCTTCTTTTCCTTTCTCTCTACCTTCACAACTGTCTTCACTCCTGTGTTCATATCCTTCTCTTGACCTTTCTCTTTCACCCCCTGTAGCTGGTTCGTCTTTCTTTTCACTCTTTCTACATCGCCCCGTGTATCTTGTTCTTTTCCTTTCTCTCTACCTTCGCAACTGTCTTCACTCCTGTGTTCATATCCTTCTCTTGCCCTTTCTCTTTCACCCTCTGTAGTTTGTTCGTCTTTCTTTTCATTCTTTCTACATCGCCCCGTGTATCTTGTTCTTTTCCTTTCTCTTTACCTTCACAACTGTCTTCACTCCAGTGTTCACATCCTTCTCTTGCCCTTTCACTTTCACCCCCTGTAGTTGGTTCGTCTTTCTCTTCACTCTTTTTACATCGCCCCGTGTATCTTGTTCTTTTCCTTTCTCTCTACATTCGCAACTGTCTTCACTCCTGTGTTCATATCCTTCTCTTGCCCTTTCTCTTTCACCCCCTGTAGCTGGTTCGTCTTTCTTTTCACTCTTTCTACATCGCCCCGTGTATCTTGTTCTTTTCCTTTCTCTCTACCTTCGCAACTGTCTTCACTCCTGTGTTCATATCCTTCTCTTGCACTTTTTCTTTCAGCCCCTGTAGTTGGTTCGTCTTTCTCTTCACTCTTTCTACATCACCCCGTGTATCTTGTTCTTTTCTTTTCTCTCTACCTTCACAACTGTCTTCACTCCTGTGTTCACATCCTTCTCTTGCCCTTTCTCTTTCACCCTCTGTAGTTGGTTCGCCTTTCTCTTCACTCTTTCTACATCACTCCGTGTATCTTGTTCTTTTTCTTTCTCTCTACCTTCACAACTGTCTTCACTCCTGTGTTCACATCCTTCTCTTGCCCTTTCTCTTTCACCCCCTGTAGTTGGTTCGTCTTTCTCTTCACTCTTTTTGCATCACCCCGTGTATCTTGTTCTTTTCCTTTCTCTCTACCTTCGCAACTGTCTTCACTCCTGTGTTCATATCCTTCTCTTGCCCTTTCTCTTTCATCCCCTGTAGCTGGTTCGTCTTTCTTTTCACTCCTTCTACATCGCCCCGTGTATCTTGTTCTTTTCCTTTCTCTCTACATTCGCAACTGTCTTCACTCCTGTGTTTATATCCTTCTCTTGCCCTTTCTCTTTCACCCCCTGTAGCTGGTTCACTTTCTTTTCACTCTTTCTACATCGCCCCGTGTATCTTGTTCTTTTCCTTTCTCTCTACCTTCGCAACTGTCTTCACTCCTGTGTTCATATCCTTCTCTTGCCCTTTATCTTTCAGCCCCTGTAGTTGGTTCGCGTTTCTCTTCACTCTTTCTACATCACCCCGTGTATCTTGTTCTTTTCCTTTCTCTCTACCTTCGCAACTGTCTTCACTCCTGTGTTCACATCCTTCTCTTGCCCTTTCTCTTTCACCCTCTGTAGTTGGTTCGCCTTTCTCTTACCTCTTTCTACATCACCCCGTGTATCTTGTTCTTTTCCTTTCTCTCTACCTTCACAACTGTCTTCACTCCTGTGTTCACATCCTTCTCTTGCTCTTTCTCTTTCAACCCCTGTAGTTGGTTCGTCTTTCTCTTCACTCTTTTTACATCGCCCCGTGTATCTTGTTCTTTTCCTTTCTCTCTACCTTCGCAACTGTCTTCACTCCTGTGTTCATATCCTTCTCTTGCCCTTTCTCTTTCATCCCCTGTAGCTGGTTCGTCTTTCTTTTCACTCCTTCTACATCGCCCCGTGTATCTTGTTCTTTTCCTTTCTCTCTACATTCGCAACTGTCTTCACTCCTGTGTTCATATCCTTCTCTTGCCCTTTCTCTTTCACCCCCTGTAGCTGGTTCGTCTTTCTTTTCACTCTTTCTACATCGCACCGTGTATCTTGTTCTTTTCCTTTCTCTCTACCTTCGCAACTGTCTTCACTCCTGTGTTCATATCCTTCTCTTGCCCTTTTTCTTTCACCCCTGTAGTTGGTTCGTCTTTCTCTTCACTCTTTCTACATCAACCCGTGTATCTTGTTCTTTTCCTTTCTCTCTACCTTCACAACTGTCTTCACTCCTGTGTTCACATCCTTCTCTTGCCCTTTCTCTTTCACCCTCTGTAGTTGGTTCGCCTTTCTCTTCACTCTTTCTACATCACCCCGTGTATCTTGTTCTTTTCCTTTCTCTCTACCTTCACAACTGTCTTCACTCCTGTGTTCACATCCTTCTCTTGCCCTTTCTCTTTCACCCCCTGTAGTTGGTTCGTCTTTCTCTTCACTCTTTTTACATCGCCCCGTGTATCTTGTTCTTTTCCTTTCTCTCTACCTTCGCAACTGTCTTCAATCCTGTGTTCACATCCTTCTCTTGCCCGTTTTCTTTCATCCTATGTAGTTGGTTCGTCTTTCTCTTCACTCTTTCTACATCACCCCGTGTATCTTGTTTTTTTCCTTTCTCTCTACCTTCGTAACTGTCTTCACTCCTGTGTTCACATCCTTCTCTTGCCCTTTCTCTTTCACCCCCTGTAGTTGGTTCGTCTTTCTCTTCACTCTTTCTACATCGCCCCGTGTATCTTGTTCTTTTCCTTTCTCTCTACCTTCGCAACTGTCTTCACTCCTGTGTTCACATCCTTCTCTTGCCCTTTCTCTTTCACCCTCTGTAGTTGGTTCGCCTTTCTCTTCACTCCTTCTACATCGCCCCGTGTATCTTGTTCTTTTCCTTTCTCTCTACATTCGCAACTGTCTTCACTCCTGTGTTCATATCCTTCTCTTGCCCTTTCTCTTTCACCCCCTGTAGCTGGTTCGTCTTTCTTTTCACTCTTTCTACATCGCCCCGTGTATCTTGTTCTTTTCCTTTCTCTCTGCCTTCGCAACTGTCTTCACTCCTGTGTTCATATCCTTCTCTTGCCCTTTTTCTTTCACCCCTGTAGTTGGTTCGTCTTTCTCTTCACTCTTTCTACATCACCCCGTGTATCTTGTTCTTTTCCTTTCTCTCTACCTTCACAACTGTCTTCACTCCTGTGTTCACATCCTTCTCTTGCCCTTTCTCTTTCACCCTCTGTAGTTGGTTCGCCTTTCTCTTCACTCTTTCTACATCACCCCGTGTATCTTGTTCTTTTCCTTTCTCTCTACCTTCACAAATGTCTTCACTCCTGTGTTCACATCCTTCTCTTGCCCTTTCTCTTTCACCCCCTGTAGTTGGTTCGTCTTTCTCTTCATTCTTTTTACATCGCCCCGTGTATCTTGTTCTTTTCCTTTCTCTCTACCTTCGCAACTGTCTTCACTCCTGTGTTCATATCCTTCTCTTGCCCGTTTTCTTTCATCCTCTGTAGTTGGTTCGTCTTTCTCTTCACTCTTTCTACATCACCCCGTGTATCTTGTTCTTTTCCTTTCTCTCTACCTTCGTAACTGTCTTCACTCCTGTGTTCATATCCTTCTCTTGCCCTTTCTCTTTCACCCCCTGTAGTTGGTTCGTCTTTCTCTTCACTCTTTCTACATCGCCCCGTGTATCTTGTTCTTTTCCTTTCTCTCTACCTTCGCAACTGTCTTCACTTCTGTGTTCATATCCTTCTCTTGCCCTTTCTCTTTCACCCCCTGTAGTTGGTTCGTCTTTCTCTTCTCTTTCTACATCACCCCGTGTATCTTGTTCTTTTCCTTTCTCTCTACCTTCACAACTGTCTTCACTCCTGTGTTCATATCCTTCTCTTGCCCTTTCTCTTTCACCTCCTGTAGCTGGTTCGTCTTTCTTTTCACTCTTTCTGCATCACCCCGTGTATCTTCTTCTTTTCCTTTCTCTCTACCTTCACAACTGTCTTCACTCCTGTGTTCATATCCTTCTCTTGACCTTTCTCTTTCACCCCCTGTAGCTGGTTCGTCTTTCTTTTCACTCTTTCTACATCGCCCCGTGTATCTTGTTCTTTTCCTTTCTCTCTACCTTGGCAACTGTCTTCACTCCTGTGTTCATATCCTTCTCTTGCCCTTTCTCTTTCACCCTCTGTAGTTGGTTCGTCTTTCTTTTCATTCTTTCTACATCGCCCCGTGTATCTTGTTCTTTTCCTTTCTCTCTACCTTCACAACTGTCTTCACTCCAGTGTTCACATCCTTCTCTTGCCCTTTCTCTTTCACCCCCTGTAGTTGGTTCGTCTTTCTCTTCACTCTTTTTACATCGCCCCGTGTATCTTGTTCTTTTCCTTTCTCTCTACATTCGCAACTGTCTTCACTCCTGTGTTCATATCCTTCTCTTGCCCTTTCTCTTTCACCCCCTGTAGCTGGTTCGTCTTTCTTTTCACTCTTTCTACATCGCCCCGTGTATCTTGTTCTTTTCCTTTCTCTCTACCTTCGCAACTGTCTTCACTCCTGTGTTCATATCCTTCTCTTGCCCTTTTTCTTTCAGCCCCTGTAGTTGGTTCGTCTTTCTCTTCACTCTTTCTACATCACCCCGTGTATCTTGTTCTTTTCCTTTCTCTCTACCTTCACAACTGTCTTCACTCCTGTGTTCACATCCTTCTCTTGCCCTTTCTCTTTCACCCTCTGTAGTTGGTTCGCCTTTCTCTTCACTCTTTCTACATCACTCCGTGTATCTTGTTCTCTTCCTTTCTCTCTACCTTCACAACTGTCTTCACTCCTGTGTTCACATCCTTCTCTTGCCCTTTCTCTTTCACCCCCTGTAGTTGGTTCGTCTTTCTCTTCACTCTTTTTACATCGCCCCGTGTATCTTGTTCTTTTCCTTTCTCTCTACCTTCGCAACTGTCTTCACTCCTGTGTTCATATCCTTCTCTTGCCCTTTCTCTTTCATCCCCTGTAGCTGGTTCGTCTTTCTTTTCACTCCTTCTACATCGCCCCGTGTATCTTGTTCTTTTCCTTTCTCTCTACATTCGCAACTGTCTTCACTCCTGTGTTTATATCCTTCTCTTGCCCTTTCTCTTTCACCCCCTGTAGCTGGTTCGTCTTTCTTTTCAATCTTTCTACATCGCCCCGTGTATCTTGTTCTTTTCCTTTCTCTCTACCTTCGCAACTGTCTTCACTCCTGTGTTCATATCCTTCTCTTGCCCTTTTTCTTTCAGCCCCTGTAGTTGGTTCGCGTTTCTCTTCACTCTTTCTACATCACCCCGTGTATCTTGTTCTTTTCCTTTCTCTCTACCTTCGCAACTGTCTTCACTCCTGTGTTCACATCCTTCTCTTGCCCTTTCTCTTTCACCCTCTGTAGTTGGTTCGCCTTTCTCTTCACTCTTTCTACATCACCCCGTGTATCTTGTTCTTTTCCTTTCTCTCTACCTTCACAACTGTCTTCACTCCTGTGTTCACATCCTTCTCTTGCCCTTTCTCTTTCACCCCCGGTAGTTGGTTCGTCTTTCTCTTCACTCTTTTTACATCGCCCCGTGTATCTTGTTCTTTTCCTTTCTCTCTACCTTCGCAACTGTCTTCACTCCTGTGTTCATATCCTTCTCTTGCCCTTTCTCTTTCATCCCCTGTAGCTGGTTCGTCTTTCTTTTCACTCCTTCTACATCGCCCCGTGTATCTTGTTCTTTTCCTTTCTCTCTACATTCGCAACTGTCTTCACTCCTGTGTTCATATCCTTCTCTTGCCCTTTCTCTTTCACCCCCTGTAGCTGGTTCGTCTTTCTTTTCACTCTTTCTACATCGCCCCGTGCATCTTGTTCTTTTCCTTTCTCTCTACCTTCGCAACTGTCTTCACTCCTGTGTTCATATCCTTCTCTTGCCCTTTTTCTTTCACCCCTGTAGTTGGTTCGTCTTTCTCTTCACTCTTTCTACATCACCCCGTGTATCTTGTTCTTTTCCTTTCTCTCTACCTTCACAACTGTCTTCACTCCTGTGTTCACATCCTTCTCTTGCCCTTTCTCTTTCACCCTCTGTAGTTGGTTCGCCTTTCTCTTCACTCTTTCTACATCACCCCGTGTATCTTGTTCTTTTCCTTTCTCTCTACCTTCACAACTGTCTTCACTCCTGTGTTCACATCCTTCTCTTGCCCTTTCTCTTTCACCCCCTGTAGTTGGTTCGTCTTTCTCTTCACTCTTTTTACATCGCCCCGTGTATCTTGTTCTTTTCCTTTCTCTCTACCTTCGCAACTGTCTTCACTCCTGTGTTCATATCCTTCTCTTGCCCTTTCTCTTTCATCCCCTGTAGCTGGTTCGTCTTTCTTTTCACTCCTTCTACATCGCCCCGTGTATCTTGTTCTTTTCCTTTCTCTCTACATTCGCAACTGTCTTCACTCCTGTGTTCATATCCTTCTCTTGCCCTTTCTCTTTCACCCCCTGTAGCTGGTTCGTCTTTCTTTTCACTCTTTCTACATCGCCCCGTGTATCTTGTTCTTTTCCTTTCTCTCTACCTTCGCAACTGTCTTCACTCCTGTGTTCATATCCTTTTCTTGCCCTTTTTCTTTCAGCCCCTGTAGTTGGTTCGCCTTTCTCTTCACTCTTTCTACATCACCCCGTGTATCTTGTTCTTTTCCTTTCTCTCTACCTTCACAACTGTCTCCACTCCTGTGTTCACATCCTTCTCTTGCCCTTTTTCTTTCATCCTCTGTAGTTGGTTCGTCTTTCTCTTCATTCTTTCTACATCACCCCGTGTATCTTGTTCTTTTCCTTTCTCTCTACCTTCGCAACTGTCTTCACACCTGTGTTCATATCCTTCTCTTGCCTTTTTTCTTTCAGCCCCTGTAGTTGGTTCGTCTTTCTCTTCATTCTTTCTACATCACCCCGTGTATTTTGTTCTTTTCCTTTCTCTCTACCTTCACAACTGTCTCCACTCCTGTGTTCACATCCTTCTCTTGCCCTTTTTCTTTCATCCTCTGTAGTTGGTTCGTCTTTCTTTTCACTCTTTCTACATCGCCCCGTGTATCTTGTTCTTTTCCTTTCTCTCTACCTTCGTAACTGTCTTCACTGCTGTGTTCATATCCTTCTCTTGCTCTTTCTCTTTCATCCCATGTAATTGGTTCGTCTTTCTCTTCACTCTTTCTACATCACCCCGTGTCTCTTGTTCTTTTCCTTTCTCTCTACCTTCTTAACTGTCTTCACTCATGTGTTCACATCCTTCTCATGCTCTTTCTATTTCACCCCCTGCAGCTGGTTTGTCTTTGTCTTTACTCTCCTCCTGCCTAATACTTCAGCTCTGTTATGTAACCCTCTGAACATCAGCGACGTTAACGCCTTGCTCGGGATGAAATGTTAAAAAAACAGTTCACAGTGATGTTTAGCATCTAAAATGTTTTGACTAAGTATTCATCGGATTAAAAGATAAGTTTTACCCCCTCTTATATATATATATATATATATATATATATATATATATATATGTGTGTGTGTGTGTGTGTGTGTGTGTGTGTGTGTGTGTGTGTGTGTGAATAAAACCTTTTTGTTCATCTAAACTTATTTATAAACGGAACTTTGTCTGTGTGTGTGTGTCTATGTGTGTGTGTGTCCGTTACCTATAGACTCCGAAACGGCTGAACCGATTTGCTTGAAAATTTATACAGTTGTACTATAAGTGTCTGCTAGTGTTCTTACCTAGGTTTTGTGTCGATGTACCCCCGATAAATATCGAAAATCGATAATCGAAAAGATCGGGTTATAGAAGGAGTGGTCCAATTTTAATCAAATTTGATACACTAATAGACAAAGGCATAAGAAACGATATTCAGATGTTGCAGTTCTTACAATAGTGCAGACAATCGATAATATATATATATATATATAAAAGGCAAGATGTTTGTGTGTGTGTCTGTTTATCTGCCTGTATGTCTGTATTTTTTTTTCAGCCTTTTATTTTAGTTTTTGCTTCGGGTTTGGCTCTAAGTAGGTATAATTGTTGTTCTTAATCTCAGCCATGATACCATTTACTCAGAGGACTTATTTAGCCTTCAAAATTCAGTTTACAACGAAAAAAACTTATTTGAATTGGATACCAGGAAATCAAAGTTTGACTTACATCCATTCATTTTTTTTTTCAATATACGGTTTCGCTTTGACTGGAAACAATTATTGCTTTTTAGTCTTTCGTGCCAACATCCAGGACCATGGATTAGTTTTAAAGCTTTTATTACACCCAATCAACGCCGGGCTATACTGCTAGTTTTAAATATTTGTCGGAGGAAATGGCGATTGGACTATATGACTTGTACTTCAAGAATTGTTTGGTAGAAACCGAAACAGAATAAAACGTGTTGATCAAATGTTGACCGAATTAAACAGTCGGCCTGCAAGTCTTTTCCATTACACAATTTTTAAACGCTATGATAATATCAAGAAATCCTCTTCGAACGAGAAGTGGGCGGATCTCGATTTTGTTGTACGTAGCTTTGCTACGTAGAACAAAATCGAGACAGTTTATCGTAACGAACGTAATAAATTTTTGAAGTCAATTACTGAAGCAAAATCTTTGCTTCCTTTTAACCTTGAGGGCAACGCAGCTAAAGAGAATATTCATGACTTAAACACACACACAAAAAAAGAATAGGGAACAAGACATTGCGTGACCTGATGCAATCTCGCATTGTAGCGTTAATCACTTGGGGACGCTCTATCGAATGAAAAGACAACAAAATGGCCGCCAGGTGGTTTTCCTAACGACAACGCATCTTCGATATCTTTTTTATTTTGTTTGTATTTGTCGATTTTTTATTCATTTTTTTTTTCGTAATTTTTTTACTCTCTTCTCTGATTTTATATGTATTTCTTTATCTTTTAAAATTAAGCATGGATTATTTTAGTTTATTTTTATGTCAATATGTTAATTTTGCTTTCTCGTTTTTTTTCGTTTCTACTCTCTCCTTCTATTAATTTCTCTAGCGTTTTTTTTCTTTTTCAGTTGAACATGCGATTCTTCATTATGTGTTCATCTACATGAGTATAAATCGAGTTAATAATACCAAATTTCATTTAAGTAAAGAAAACGTTATCGACTTAGGTAAACGTTTCAGTAAGCTCGTTTTCTTTTACGACATGCCAATCGTTGAAGTGTTATTTAACACATATCTTCTTGGTTCCAGTTTCAACAGGCGCCTTTCAAAATAATTACCACATAGCCAATTTAAGGTTTTAAAATGGGTCGTAAGACATATTTAACATCCAAGTCTCCTGAAGAGCAATACACTGCGCCTCGCTGGCCTCACTCTCTCAACCGGCTGGAAGTGGAATGACTGCATCGAATTTATAACTCACTCTGCTTCTAGGAATACCGAGCCACTCTGTTCGGCCGGTAAGTTGTTTCTCGCCAGAGTCCCTTTTGCATATTTATAAATCTACCATTCGTCCAGGCATTGAATATTGTTGTCATATCTGGTCAGGTGCTCCTGCAATTCATCTCGAGGTTCTCATCAGAATCCATGTGCGCATTTAAAATCTACCATTCGTCCGTGCATTGAATACTGTTGCCATATCTGGTCAGGTGCTCCTGCTATTCATCTCGAGCTTCACGTCAAAATCAATCTTGTACATTTATAAATCTAATATTCGCCCGCTCATTGAATACAGTTGCCATGTCTGGTCGAGTGCCCCTGCTATTCATCTCGTGGTTCTCGTCAGAATCTATCTTACACATCCATAAATCTACCATTCGACCATGCATTGAAAACTGTTGCCATATCTGGTCGGTTGCTCCTGCTATTTATCTCGAGGTTCTCGTTAGAATCTATCTTGAACATTTAAAATCTACCTTTCGACCGTGCATTGAATATTGTTGCCATATCTGGTCAAGTGCTCTTACTGTTCATCTTGAGGTTATCGACAAAATCCATCTTGCACATTTTTAAATCTACCATTAGTTCGTACATTGACGATTGTTACAATATCTGGTCAGGTGTTCCTGCTATTCATCTCGAGGTTCTCGTCAGAAACCATCTTGCACATTTATAAATCTACCATTAGTTCGTACATTGACTATTGTTACAATATCTGGTCAGGTGTTCCTGCTATTCATCTCGAGGTTCTCATCAGAAACCATCTTGCACATTTATAAATCTACCATTCATCTGTGCATTGAATACTGTTTCCATATTTGGTCGAGTCCTCCTACTATTTATTTTGAGGTTCGTGTCAGAATCCATCTTGCACATTTTTAAATCTACCATTCGTCAGTGCATTGAATATCTGGTCTGACTATATACCCATAGTTAGCGTTCACGGGTTGGGAGAGTGTACTATGCCATTTTTTCTGAATCAGTTACGAAAGGCTTTCAAGATTAAACGCTCAAGAAAACTGTTGAAATGTATTTTATTTCATCAGGGCAATGCTCCAGCACAATGCCTTGGTTTCCATGGCTGTTGTGAGTGACTGTGACTTTCAACTGGTTGAGCGCCCTCTTTATTCTCCTGATTTAGCCACATGAGAATATTATCTGTTCCCCAAAATGCAAAAAACAAAAAACAAAAAAACATACACCTGAATGATTTTGAGTTTGAGTTTTGTGTAACGGCATATTAATACCTCTGCGGGTTATTTCAAAAAAAAAAAAACGGGTTTTAAGAACTTTTTTAAACGTTCGGTTACAGTCAATCAGTTAAGTGCCATACGTGAAACACGCTTGGGCGATCATGTCTCGAAAGAGACATGACTGACAGGGCAGAATATTATCCCGCAGTAGGTTACCATTGCTTTCTGCGGTAGACTGGTTGCCGACCAAGGCTATAGAACCTAATCTGTCCTGTCATTTTACCCATAACTGGAAGGAAGAGACGGATTGATACCTTTCCCAAGAGTATTTGCGCGTAAGTGAATGCAATGAATTCAACTGGTATTCGAACTCGGCTCCACGATTTCTCGTTCCGAGCCGATATCCCCTGTACCACAACGCACATAAGGATAATTTAGTCAAATTTTGATTTAGAAATATACAATACCGGTCATGGTTCTTAGGACACCCCAATTTTTAAAAAAAATGATATATTTCATATTATTTTTAGTATTTATTGCCAAGTGGATAATTCTAAATGAAATTAAAATGGTTCTTTTGTTATTATTACCTTGCAAAATTTTACAAGGAAAATAGCAACAATTTACCCATCGTACCCTGTAGATTTCCTATATATATATATATATGTATATACACTACCGGCCATAATTATTAGGCTAACGTAGTTTTTTTAAATGAAATGTATTTCATAATATTTTTAGTATTTATTGCCAAGTGGATAATTTTAATTGAAAATAGAATGGTTCTTTTGTTATTATTACTTTGCAAAACTTTACAAGGCAGCCAGGAAGCCTTTGCTTCGGCCAGCCAATAAGAAGAAGAGACTAGCATGGGGAAGAGAGCACAAAAACTGGACACCAGAACAGTTCATTTGATGCACATGTTATTGTGCAGTATTAACAAAAGAAGAATTCTATTTTCATTTAGAATTACCCACTTGGCAATAAATACTAAAAATAGAATGAAATACATAATTTCTTTTAAAAAACTGAGGTGGCCTAATAATTATGGCCGGTAGTATATATATATATATATATATATATATATATATATATATATAGCAAATCTACAGAGTGTGAAGGGTAAATTATTGGTATTTACCTTATAAATTTTTGCAAAGTAATAATAACAAAAGAACCATTCTATTTTCATTTAGAATTATTTACTTGGCAATAAATACTAAAAATATAGTATGAAACACATCATTTCTTTTATTTCTTCTGGCGTGACCTAATAATTATGGCCGTTAGTATATATATATATATATATATATAGTAATCCGCAGACAAATCTGTTTCACTGTATCACAGATCATCAGTACGGTTAGACACCGATTGCTTTTAACCCAGGATTGAAATACAACCGCATTGGCGTCAGTCGGCGATTCTACCTCTGGGTTATGGGCGCTCGGTAGAAGAAGGCAGACTTTTTAGCGTATACATTATCATTATATACGCCCAATAGCCAGAGTGATGCGCTAGGGTAGGATTCGAACATGAGCCCTCTTTTGCAGGAGAAGCCGTCGTCCGCGTTCTGCCAAAAATGTTCAGTTTAAATTGCACGTGATATTTCAGCAACAGAAGACCGCTGGAGTTAATGTATGTGGTACCCATCTGCTGTGTTTCTGGACCTTACCTACTGAGTGGGGATAACGAACGACAGTGATATGACAGTTTGCTGTCTTTTGCGTCTGTTCCCTAGCGGCCTGACGTTGTTTCTCTTTAATCAGTGCGGCTAATTGGTTCTCATCAAACTGAACAGCACGACTTATTGGAGCGAGAGTGCCATTTCTGTGACATTCTGTCGGTAATGAAGTCATCTCTGTATACGGTAGAAATGTCTAGAGCGACTTTGGAAGCTTTGTGACCTTGATTAAAAACAAAAAGAAGAGGATATCTGTTGTGGATTCCGGAGGAGGAACAGCCAAAATAATGAACAACAAAAATCGGTATGCAGATAGAAAGTAGGTTATATTGAACGTAATATACAAAAGGATGTGCGTTGTGGAGCAGTGGATATCGACTCGGAACGAGAAATCGGGGAGCCGAGTTCGAATTTCAGTTGAATTATTTGCATTCACATACACACAAATACCCTTGTGAAAGGTATTAATCCCTCTCTTCCCTCCAGTTACAGGTTAAATATCAGGACAGATTGGGTTCTATAGCCTTGGCTGACAACCAGTCTACTGCAGAAAGTAATGGCAACCTACTGCGGAATAATCTTCTGCCCAGTCAGTCATGTCTCTTTCGAGACATGATCACCGAAGCCTATATCACGTATGGTACTTAACTGACTGAATATACAAACTGGAGCGCGGGTTAGTCAATTCAGGAATACTGTTAGTAGAAATAAATATATTCAAATCTTGAAGTGAAGTAGTATTCTAGCTGAGTGGAGCTCAGAGGTAGTCTTGTCGTTGGGTAACTTCGGTATCCGTCAGAACTCTTCGATAACTGTCACGGATCTCTACGATTACACTCCACCGTAAACTGCAACTACAACTGAGATTCCAGATCTTCCACTGATGTTCTCTATATGGCATGATTATGTGTACACTCAGTCGAGTCCATTATAATATACAAAAGGGGAGACCCCACAACAATATCAATCATAATCATTCTTGCCTAATTGGCATTTCATCTCAAAAATCAAAATTTGACCCTCACAAAGCGAGCGGAGGGGACGGAATCCCAATCATAGTCTTCAAGAAATGTGCCCCCGAACTTTCCTCTGTACTTTCTAAGCTCTACAACTTCTGCCTATCTGCTTCCTGCTTTCCTGCCTGTTGGAAATCTTCCTCTGTAGTTCCTATATTTAAAAACACTGGAGAACACTCGGACCCCGCAAATTACCGACCTATCAGCCTTCTTCCGATCTTTGGCAAAGTGTTCGAAGCCATTATCAACGCCGAGGTGGTTCAGCATCTCACAGCACACAGGCTCCTCTCGGACAAGCAGTATGGTTTCCGCTTCACCAGGTCTACTGCTGATATGCTAACGACCATCACCGAGTACATATATCAGGTGTCCCTCAAGGCTCTATCATAGGTCCTACGCTCTTTCTGATATACATTAATGATCTCCCTGATTCCAGAATATCCCAAGTAGGTATGTACGCCGATGACACCACAGTTTACTCTCGCCTCGACCAAAAATCTGGTGTAGGCGACAGAGCTAACCTTGCAGCCGAGCTTGAAAAGGACCTCCAATCCGTAATGGACTGGGGTAAGAAATGGCTCGTAAGCTTTAATGCTTTTAAAACAAAGCTACTATCAATTAACCATCATAGACAATCGCACCTACCTCCCATTAGCATGGACCAGGCTTGCCTCCCAGAGAGTAAAACACTACGCCTCCGTGGTCTCACACTTACCTCAAATGGAATGACTATATCGAATCCATTGCTAAATCCGCTGCTATGAAAGTCGGTTCTCTGGGCAGGGCCCGGAAGTTTTTTCCGTCTGAATCTATCTTGCACATATATAAATCTACCATCCGCCCGTGCATTGAATACTGCTGCCATATCTGGTCGGCTGCTGCTGCTATTCTCCTCTGACTTCTCGACAAGGTACAGCGGAGGGTCTGTAATGTGATCGATACCAACTTGGCAGACCGCCTGCAGTCTCTCTCCCACCGGCGCGACGTGGCTTCCCTGTGTCTCTTCTATAAATACTTTCACGGCTTCTGCTCCGATGAACTTAGATCACTGCTGTCCCCTAGATATGAATTTGTACGAGAAACTAGATTAGCAACTAGATCCCACCCTTTTACAGTGAAACCGATAAAATGCAACCGTAACTTCTACTCCAACAGTTTCTTTTCTCGCAGAAAGCAATGGCAATCTACTGAGGGATAATCTTCTGCCCAGTCAGTCATGTCTCTTTCAAGACATGATCGCTCAAGCGTGTATCACGTATGGCACTTAACTGACTGACTGAATATAATAGTGGAAATAATGATTGAGGTTTCTACTGGGCATAAAGTGGGGGATCAGTTTTATATTGTTATGAAGTAATAAACTGATCCCCCACTAATTACTACTTAACATTATAATACATCTTTTCCCCCTCTAGCTATAAGTCAAATCACAGGACAGATTGGGTTCTATAGCCTTGGCTGGAAACCAGTCTACCGCAGAAAGTAATGGCAACCTACAGCGGGATATTCTTCTGCCCAGTCAGTCATGTCTCTTTCGAGACATGATTGCCCAAAGCGTGTATCACGTATGGCATTTAACTGACTGATTGAATATAATAGTTGGAAACATAATTAAAACTTCTAATGAGCATAAAGTGGGGTATCGGTTTTCTATTGTTATAAAGTAATAAACTGATCCCCCACTAATTATACTAACTATAATCTATCACTTCTCCCTCCAGCTATGAGTTAATCGGCAGGACAAATTAGGTTCTATAGCCTTGGCTGGCAACCAGTCTACCGCAGAAAGCAATGGCAACCTACTGCGGGATAATCTTCTGCCCAGTCAGTCATGTCTCTTTCGAGACATGATCGCCCAAGCGTGTATCACGTATGTTACTTAACTGACTGACTGAATATAATAGTGGAAATCATGATTGAGGTTTCTACTGGGCATAAAGTGGGGGATCAGTTTTATATTGTTATGAAGTAATAAACTGATCCCCCACTAATTACTACTTAACAATATAATACATCTTTTCCCCCTCTAGCTATAAGTCAAATAACAGGACAGATTGGGTTCTATAGCCTTGGTCGGCAACCAGTCTACCGCAGAAAGCAATGGCAACCTACTGCGGGATAATCTTCTGCCCAGTCAGTCATGTCTCTTTCGAGACATGATCGCCCAAGCGTGTATCACGTATGGCACTTAACTGACTGACTGAATATAATAGTGGAAATCATGATTGAGGTTTCTACTGGGCATAAAGTGAGGGATCAGTTTTATATTGTTATGAAGTAATAAACTGATCCCCCACTAATTACTACTTAACAATATAATACATCTCTTCCCCCTCTAGCTATAAGTCAAATAACAGGACATATTGGGTTCTATAGCCTTGGCTGGCAACCAGTCTACCGCAGAAAGCAATGGCAACCTACTGCGGGATAATCTTCTGCCCAGTCAGTCAGGTCTCTTTCGAGACATGATCGCCCAAGCGTGTGTCACGTATGGCACTTAACTGGCTGATATTCTGTTTGTTAATGACCTTAATTCAGGTTGCGTTTGCTTTAGATTACTGACTCCTTCCAGAGGAGCCTTATGTGATAATTTTCTTAACTATATACCAACTTTGAAAAGGTATGTAAACAAATTTTTTTTATAAATTCAAGAACTTTCTAATCAATGTTTGTATAGGTAGTGACATTTCTGAGAACGCGAAAGTTTCGAATCATTCTTCCTTTATTCCAAGAGAAAGACTCCTTAAATAAAAAATAATTTATTAAATCAGTATTGACGGTTTAAAAAATCCTCGGCACAATGATATATTTTTGCAATCGATTTTATATTAATGTTATTCCTTCTGTAAACATATAAATTGATTTTGTTTTAAGTACTACTTGGTTTTTTAGTAAGAATAGTAAAAATATTTTTTCTTCAAATCATAACAAACACCGATCAGTCTTTCCCACTATTTTTGACTATTTTAACTGTCTTATTTTCTTTGTTGCTACAACAGGAAAATAAAGAAACACACACACACACACACACACACACACACACACACACACACACACATATATATATATATATATATATATATATATATATATATATATATATATTGGGTGTTTCCTATTGTGTTTTCTTTATAGTGTTACTAGATGTCATAAACAAATTTATAATTCAGATATTACAACTGACATAGTGCGATTTATAAATATTCATATTTGACGATGGAAATGGTAATAATACATTGGTAGTTAATGAGCCTCCTTAGACAGATAGATAATAATGAACTTTCTTAGATAGCAAATTTTCTAAGCCCCACCGAGATGTGGCACAAGGCCGAAATGATAGAGCACCCAGTAAGGACGGAACTCACAACTCAGTTGTAACAAGTTCTAGCGAGACAAGCTTGTTAACCATTACACCACGCCGAGGTGACCAGATAGATGGACAGATAGATGATAATGAACATCCTCCTCCTCCTCAGATAGATAGATAGATAGATAGATAGATAGATAGGAACAGACTGAGATAGATAGATAGATAGATAGATAGATAGATAGATAGATAGGAACAGACCGAGATAGATAGATAGATAGATAGATAGATAGATAGATAGATAGATAGATAGATCAAATTTTTGCAAATAAATTGCTCGATACTTAAATATAGCGCCACGGTAGTATATCTATCTAAACTTATTTATAAATGAAACTTCGTGTGTGTGTGTGTCTGTGTGTGTGTCCGTTACCTAAAGAATCCGAAACGGCTGAACCGATTTTCTTCAAAATTTACACAGTTGTACTATAAGCGACTGCAAGTGTTCTTAGCTAGGTTTTGTGTCGATGTACACCCGATAAATATCGAAAATCGATAATCGAAAAAATCGGGTTATAGAAGAAGTAGTCCGATTTTAATCAAATTTGATACACTCATAGACAAAGACATAAGAAACGATATTCAGAAGTTTCAAGGTTGCAGTTCTTACAATAGTGCAGAAAATCGATAATATATATATATATATATATATATATATAAGGCAAGATGTTTGCGTGTGTGTCTGTTTATCTGCTTGTATCTCTGTATTTTTGTCAGCCCTTTTATTTTAGTTTTTGCTTCGGATTTGGCTCTAAGTAGGTATAATTGTAGTTCTTAGTCTCAGCCATTTACTCAGAGGACTCATTTAGCCTTCAAAATTTAGTTTACGACGAAAAAACTTATTTGATATCGATACCAGGAAATCAAAATTTGACTTACATCCATTCATTTTTCTTTCAGTCTACGGTTTCGCTTTAACTGGAAACAACTATTGCTTTTTAGTCTTTCGTGCCAACGTCCAAAGAGTCTGAGCTCCAAAACCATGGATTAGTTTTAAAACTTTCATTATACCCGAGCAACGCCGGGCTATACTGCTAGTAAATAGATAAACAGAAATTCAAATGCCTTGATTTTCAGCTGGAAGTCACGCACAACTTTGAACAATACGATAATTTAAAATTGTCTAATATTCAACTGTATATGATCTTTGGAAATATCTAATGAGAAAATTCCTTAAAATATTTATATAAATGATTTTTATAAGGTAAAATTTATGAAATACGTAATCGACAATTTCACATTCAATATTCTCACATTATAACTCTTTATTTTGTTGATATCAATAATTAGCATTTTATGTATCGTATTTAAATCAATTATTAATTAAATATCTGTTAAATATCTGTTAATTAATTGAATAAATTAATCATGCCCTACGAGCGGATCTATTCTGCGAATGTTTAAGTTATAAAATCTGTCGTTTGATCTATTCCCATATCTATTAAAAATATATGACACATATCCACACCTATGAACATACATACACTTACGCATTTACGCAAATGTATGTATTAAATTTTGTATGTAACCATATTATATTTGAATAAATGTAAGCTGCTTGCTGATTGGTTTGAGCTAGCCAATCAGAATCAAGGTAAGTGGACCACATTTTTACCTCCAAATCGTAAGGATGTTTGAACACCTATATAAACGATTTGCCGCGCATTTTCCCCCAGTTGGCACCAGAATTTCTTTCACATACATCATGTAAAATATTAAGTCCAACCCACTATCTCTTACAAATTCATTCTTCTGTACACTACAAACGTGAGCGTTATTCATGAATATTTAGAACTGAACAATTCTCTTAGGAATAATATTCCTCACACGAATTTCTTATCACACTGATAAATCTTACGGCAACAATGAACATTTCAACTTACTTCAAAATCTCTAACACAATTTTCATGCAGTCCATGGTAGACACATTCAAACAAAGAAATTCAGCATCTATGTATTTCTTGTTATTGTTAATACATTTTATCATTGCAAATTGATGCTTTGTCAATTTCATTACACTTTCCATTTGCTTGTTTAATGAATGATTTCAACGCCTGTAAAAATAATGGTGGTATGTAAGGATTTAGTTATGAAGTTCCTTTGAGAAGTGGCCTTGTGCCATGTAAAAATCTAAATCTAAATTAACCTTGCATATACATATATATATATATATATATTAATTCAGATACTTTAATCCAAGCGGAAAAAGCAGGAAGGTAAATTCCAAAAACCCGACCCTAATTAACATTAAAAATTTTATTTTAATATTAAAAAATGATACAGGAAGAGATCTCCATGTAATAAAATATTACAGAGCAAATATAAATTAAAAAAGGATTAATTCAATGATGTTGGATGATCATTTCGATATGAAAATCCCCACGGGGGATAACACATCACCTCAGCAACAGAAAAATCCTTTCAGAAACTGGAGAAAAATCAGTCTAATTTTCCTTTTTAAATAGATTTTCAAAGAAATTAAAAAAGTAAAAAAAAGAAAAAGAAAAAGAAAAAAGAAAAAGATAAAACAAAATAAAATCAAATAAACAAGAAAAGAACCCAGACGATGTCAATTTTTTCTTTTCTTGTTTATTTGGTTTTATTTTGTTTTATATTTTCTTTTCTTTTTTTCTTTTTCTTTTTCTTTTTCTTTTTTAATTTCTTTGAAAATCTATGTAAAAAGGAAAATTAGACTGATTTTTCTCCAATTTCTGAAAGGATTTTTCTGTTGCTGAGGTGATGTGTTATCCCCCGTGGGTATTTTCATATCGAAATGATCATCCAACATCATTGAATTAATCCTTTTTTAATATATATATATATATATATATATATATATATATATATATATATATATATATATTGTTAAATTGTGATAATGTTTAGCGCTAAAAAATTTTTCAGTAGGTTTATTAATAAAAGCTTTTCAAAATCTACTATTCCTACAAAGTGCTCAATCAGGGTGTATATATATTTGCGTTGTGATAATATTTGGCGTCAAGTTTTACTTATAAAAGATACCTTGGCGAGCAGGATGTTTGTCGCAGAGTGCTTGATATCGGGGTAGAGACACATATATATGCACAGGCTCTGTCCTTTTACCTTAACAGGAGAACATAAATCGATAAATATATCTCTGGCTCTAAATCTCAAGTATTAAATATAGTATTATTCAGGTTCTAAAGAACATCTCAGTGATTATAAAATAATTCCCCAAAGAGGTTTGGAGTCTGTAGAAAGCCTGATGTAAAAATTCCCATAAAGAAAAGCTCCTATCAGATTTAAAATCGCGTTTAGGAATTTAAAATCTCCTCATATTTTGATCTAGTTCTTTCAAGGTCAGGATTGATATCGGAGTGTCCATTTGTTTTTACGGGTAATTACTGGGGTTACCCGGGGAACCCTGACACCCCGAAATTTCCTCTTGACCCGGCCTTAACTTCTGGATCAGTGTTGCAGGAAATCCAATAATCGAAGAAATATGACCACGAAAATAAATGTAATAACATTTCTTCTTTTGTATTTATTAATTACTTGTTTATTTTCCTTCTTTCTTTCTTTCTTTCTTTCTTTTTTGCCTTTATTCTTTCTTTCTTTCTTTCTTTTTTCTATCTTTATTTTTACTTCTTTCTTTCTATCTTTCTTTCTTTCTTTTTTGCTTTTATTCTTTCTTTCTTTCTTTCTTTCTTTTTTTCTATCTTTCTTTTTCCTTCTTTCTTTCCATCTTTCTTTCTGTCTTTCTTTCTTGCTTGCTTTTTTGCCTTTATTCTTTCTTTCTTATTTTCTACCTTTATTTTTCCTTCTTTCTTTCCATCTTTCTTTCTTTCTTTCTTTTTGGCCTTTATTCTTTCTTTCTTTTTTCTATCTTTCTTTTTCCTTCTTTCTTTCCCTCTTTCTTTTTTCTATCTTTCTTTCTTTTTCCTTCATTCTTTCTTTCTTTCTTTTTCTATCTTTTTCTTTTTGTATCTTACTTTCTTCTTCATTCATTCATTCATTCTTTATTTATTTATTTTTTCTATCTTTCTTTTTTCTTCACTCTTTCTTCCTTTCTTATGTTTTACTTTTTTTATCTTTCTTACTTCTTTCTTCATTCATTCATTCTTTTTTCTATCTTTCTTTCTTTTGCCTTCATTTTTTCTCTCTTTTTATCTTTCTTTTTTATTCATTCAATTTTTCTTTCTTTCGTTTTTCTTTCATTATTTCTTTCTTTTTCTCTATTTTTCTATCTTTCTTACTTTTTTCTTCAATCATTCTTTCTTTTTTATCTTTCTTTTTCTCCTATTTTTTCCTTTTTCTATCTTTTTTTCTTTTTTCTTTGTTCTTCATCTTTTCTTTCTTTCCATCTTTCTTTTTTCTTCAGTCTTTCTTTTTTCTCTCTTTATCTTTTCCTTCATTTTTCTTTTTTTCTATCTTTTTTTCTTTTTTCTATCTTTATTTTTTTCTTCATTCATTCTTTCATTATTTCTTTTTTCAATATTTCATTTTTTATTTCTTTTTTTCCTTCATTCTTTTTCTTTCTTTTTATCTTTCTTTCTTTTTTATCCATTCAATTTTTCTTTCTTTCTTTTTCCTTCATTCTTTCATTGTTTTCCTAATTTTTCTTTTTGTATCTGTCTTACTTTTTTCTTCAGTCATTCTTTCTTTCTTTTTATATCTTTCTTTCTTTTTTCCTTTATTCTTTTTTCTTTTTCCTTCATCTTTTCTTTCTTTCCATATTTTTTTCTTGAGTCTTTCTTTTTTATCTCTTTTCCTTCATTCATTCTTTCTTTTTACTATATTTTTCTTTTTCTATCTTTCTTTCTTTTTTCTTAATTCTTTCATTCTTTCTTTTTCCTTCACTTTTCTTTCTTTTTTCTATCTTTCTTTCTTTTTTCTTCATTCATTCATTCTTTCTTCCTTTCTTTTTCCTTTTTTCTTTCCTTCTTTTTCATTTTCCTCTCTTTGCATTTCATTTTTCTTTAGTCTGTGCTTTTTTATTTAACCACTCCTTCTCTTTTTCTATGTAAAGATAGGGATGTTAGGGGAGATAGAAAAAGCATGGAATGGAGCCATAGCAACACACCACGACCTGCCTTAGGTTTTCCTACAGACTTAGTAGGTAGTGTGACCATAGCAGAAATCGATTTATAATGAAAAATGACACAATAATAATAATCTCGTCGTACCCGCTGACATCAGAGTAACACAGAGATAAATGAAACAAAAGTATATATCTGAACTTTCTAAGGAATTGGAAAAAATATGGCATATAACCCAATGGCGATCATTGTTAACTCGTTTCGAAACTCTTTCGAAGAATTTGGAAAATGTTGGAAATCTGAAGAAATATCAAGTCGAGACGACTGCATCACATACATCAGTTGTTCTGTTTCTGAAGGAAAGAGATCCGTTACAATGCTTACAAATTGTACACAGGAATCATGCCGCAGAATGATGTATAAAAAGAAAAAAGCACTTTGGAGCCACCCATGCGGCAAAATTCGCTCTAGTAATGGCTCCATATAACATTAACGTTGTAAAGACTAATATAAACACGATAATAAATACTGATTATCTATGCTCAGTTTAATATCTATCGCCCGGTTCACACTCCACCAACGTCTATTGAACAAGTGAAGAGGCTCATCCCTTTTTTCCTGTTTAGGATGCGGTTTCCGGCTTTCTCTTTTCCAATCTTTTTACAATTACGTATCCCCCTGCGCATCAGTGGCGTTATCGCCTTGCTTGGGGTGATATGATTTTTTTAAAAATATGGCCAAAAGTATTGTGTACCCAGTAAGAATCGAACTCACTGCTCAGTTTTTATTTTTTAGCGAGACAAGCTTGCGAACAATTAGAACACATCGAGATGCCCAGATGTAATATTAAGTATCTGTTATGGGGAAACACACCTATTCCTCAGATAATGGACTCTCCCTCCTATATTAATGTTATGGGGAAACACACCTATTCCTCAGATAATGGACTCTCTCTCCTATATTAATGTTATGGGGAAACACACCTATTCCTCAGATAATGGACTCTCCCTCCTATATTAATGTTATGGGGAAACACACCTATTCCTCAGATAATGGACTCTCCCTCCTATATTAATGTTATGGGGAAACACAACTATTCCTCAGATAATGGACTCTCCCTCCTATATTAATGTTATGGGGGAACACACCTATTCCTCAGATAATGGACTCTCCCTCCTATATTAATGTTATGGGGAAACACCCCTATTCCTCAGATAATGAACTCTCCCTCCTATATTAATGTTATGGGGAAACACAACTATTCCTCAGATAATGGACTCTCCCTCCTATATTAATGTTATGGGGAAACACACCTATTCCTCAGATAATGAACTCTCCCTCCTATATTAATAAGAGTTAACAGGATGTTAACGAGAGAATTTCCGAGGAGTTCTTGGGAAGGTCAAGGAAGTTCTTTAGAGTTCTATTGGAGTTCAGTAGGCAGATGATATTAGTCGGCAGTTAGTCGAATACTAAGGAGTCAGCTTTCAGTGGAAGATTACCAAGTTCATAACATTTTGGGTACGTTAAGTCGATTAGCAACAGACATAGCCCGATTATAACTTTCAGTGTGAAAACTACACCACAACAGTGTTACACACATAAGATGATTCTTAATTCACCACTAAACTTGATCGATTATTATCGGCGTAAGAATGTGTATGGCTCTAGGGCTTACTCGGAATATGGATCCTGTCGCGAGAATGCGCAAATCCTTCTCTCTCGGGTCGACGTTTATGTATCTTCCAGTCACTGTATAGTCTTAAATGTGCATACACGAAGCGTACCTGGGTCAACCACCTGTTGACACCTCTGACACCCTGTGAGGTGCGGATCTGCACTTGATGGTTGATACCTATCAAGACGACCCTCTGATGCACTTGGCTTTTCTGATTATCTGGTGTGACACTGAATGCAAGGCCTATTTTGCTATCGCTCAAGAGGAGTTTACTACATATTGGAATAATTGTAGTATGTGTCTCGCCTCAGTTCACGCCATAAGATTCATTGTACTCATAGCCACAGAAAAATGACCTCCTGACCACTAAGTGCAGATCAGCGCTTCGTTGGATATAAGTAACTGCCTCTTTAAGTGAAAACATAATGGGCTCGCGTGGAAAAGAACCCTACAGGAGAGATGAGGAAGAACAGTTTCTCTTGCCGAAAGTAACTGATGAAGTCTACAGTTAATCGATTGATAGTATAAGACACAACTCCTATATCATCCAACAGTTAACTAAAACACACAAAGTAAAATTGCATACCCACAAAATCGGATCCAAATGACTAAAACCATTTTGAAAAACCCAAACCAAGGCAAATTTCACAAGTCAGAATGAAAAGTAAAATTCTGGATCTTGATTGGATAGGAAATAAAAAATTGATCGATGATGCCAATCAGTTTTCTTTTTCACACATAAAGAATGAAAATACCCGCTGGAGCTGGTCACATGACTAAAAACCATTACTTAACAACGTTCAGGGACCGGTTAAAGTCAGATTCAGAATGTGAGCTGTATCTGATAGCATCTCGTATCGATATAAGAAAGAAACTTCAAGCTGATTCGGTCACGTCTCACCGACATACGTTTATTCTACCTCTTTGCCAATTTTCTTTTTTTCGTTTTCACTCCACGCCGCCAAAGAAAACAACAACAAGAGGACACTCCAACTGTCTGCGATAAGTACAATTTCTTTATTTGTTTCACCTTCTTTCTCACCCTGTCGCCAACCTACCTTAAAAGGGGAAGGAACAAAAGACTTTACATTCTGCTACTATCAGTATAAACCCCGGGACACTTAGCTACTTACTACTATTGACCATGAACTCCTAATTTCTGTGGAACATTTTTAATACTTACTTTTTACTTTGAACAATTAACTACATTCATTCTCTATTAACATTTTTCTTCTCCCAAATGGGTTATAGTGTTCAGTAAACAAAGTTTCATTTATATTTTTCTTCTTACAATTTTGTCATTCTGTTAATAAAAACTTTTACCTTAATGTACAAAAAAAAATACTTATCTCTACATATTTGTTACAAACTTCAACCTTCTGATATCTTAAATTGTGAGGATTTCGGTTGTGTTTGGCACAAGGCCAATTTGACGAACATCACCGAGGCGCCTACAATTAATTTGTTTTGTTTTTTTTACAGTTTGTAAACCTTTTGCAGAAGATTTAAAGCTTTTAACCAAAATAAATAATATTTGAAATGGACAAAATAAAAGGCTTTTAAAGAAAAATGCAATTAATTTTATTTGTAGCCTAGGGAGCTGGTTGATGTTTCTTTAGTTCGGCCTTACAGGCTTAGTTACAGTTTACAAGTTTTATACAGAGTTATGATCATTAGAAGATTGGTTGACGGCAGGTTGGAATGCGTGTAAAAGAGTGGAATAATAAAATATACATTTTGAATGTTAAAATAGAAATTTATTAAAAGGAGGAATAACATAAGTTGTGGAAGTTGAAGTTCAATTGGAAACATTCTTAAGAGGTTAAGGGTAGAGTTCGTACAAAATGTTCTAAGGGTAGAGTTCGTACAAAATGTTCGTAGTAGTAATTGTTGAAATAGATAAAGAGAAAGAAAAAGGGGACAAAATATTCTGAAATCCTGTTCATCTTTTATCTTTCCTTCAATATCCCATGCACCTATCTTTTCTCTTCCTGTAACTTCCTGTACACCAGTGGCAGTCCTGCCTTGCTTGGGGGGGGGATGATGAAAAAAAAATACTTGATAAAGCTATTGATTCTTTATCAGAGAGATTTGAACGCCTGGGAATTTTTGAATGACCGAAAGGATCTGACATGAAAATAAACTCAAAACTAACATTTGAAGGCTTAGAGAATAAGTTAAACTACAAAGAAATAATGATGTTAATGGATTTGATCTTGAAGCTATTAGCGAGCTGGTTAATTTTTCTTTAATTTGGCCTTGTGTCAGACTTAACCAAACTCCCTACAGCTTACAAGTTTTATGCAGAATTATCATCAGAAGATTGGTTGTCAGTTGGAATGCGTGAATTAGTGTAGAAGAGTGTAAGAATAAAATATACATTTTGAATGTTAAAATAGAAATTTATTAAAAGGAAAAAATAACACAAGTTGTAGAAGTTAATGTGCAATTAGAAACATAATTAAGAAGTTAAGGGTAGAGTTCGTACAAAATGTTCATAGTAGTAATCATTGGATGTGTGCTGTGGTGCAGTGGATATTGGCTCAGAACGAGAAATCGGGGAGCCGATTTCGAATTCCAGTTGAATTCATTGCATTCACTTACGCGCACATACCCTTGGGAAAGGTATTAATCCGTCTCTTCCTTCTAGTTATGGGTTAAATAACAGGACAGATTGGGTTCTACAGAAGCTATCGGGGAGCTGGTTAACGTTTCTTTAATTTAGCCTTGTGTCAGACTTAACCGAACTCCCTACAGCTTACAAGTTTTATGCAGAATATATCATCATCAGAATCATCAGAAGGTTGGTAGTCGGTTGGAATTTTTGGATTAGTGCAGAAGAGTGGAATAATAAAATATACATTTTGAATGTTAAAATAGAAATTTATTAAAAGAAAAGACTAACATAAGTTGTAGAAATTAATGTTCAATTAGAAACATTATTAAAAAGTTTAGAGTAGAGTTCGTACAAAATGTTCTAGTAATAATTGTTGAAATAGATAAGGAGAAAGAGAAAGAGAAAGAGGACAATGTCCGAGTTGACCTAAAGCTTCTCTCCTTACATTTTAGATGTGTCTCCCGCTGTTCCCATCTCTGACTCTTGACTGACGCCGAGGTCATTTATATAGTCCTTTTGAATTTCACACTGGATCGCCAAGTCCTTCCAAGTCTTACAAGTCGCTCCCATTGGTCAAAAATCACTTTAACACATACTTTCGAAATCTGGGTTCGACTTTTTTTGTTAAGCAGATGGTCAATCCTTTTCCTATTTGGGAAAACCAGGATTTAACGCGTCGTTGTGAATTTTTGTAAACGTGAAGGAGGCTGATTTTAATTAATTTTTTACCTGCTACATATTAATTATTATTTCAAAAAACACTACAATATTCATATGAAACGCTTTTATTTGAAAGACAAAGTAACCCAGTTTGATCTTTAAAGGAAAACAATATTTTTAAATAAGTATTTTTAAGTAAGAGCTTCACAGGAAATACATTTGAAAGACAAAATAATCTTGTTTTAAGAAAAAGCATAAAAAGATAAATAAATATATTTAAAATAAACAAAAAACCATTATGAATTTGAGATCTTTCGCAATAGCTTCATCAGAATTTTTTGGTAATGCAGCAATGCAGGGATGTTTTCAATTCTATGTTCATCTTATTTTATTGAAGGAGTCCTGTATTTATCGGCTGGTGCCTATGTGTGTCTAATTATTGAAATGGTAGTTTATTAAAATGGATACACTTATTTGCAGTAAGAGTTATGTAGACGAGACGTGGAAGCTTTTTCAAGTCAATCATTATCTTTCCCCCTCATTCTCATAATTTTCATTTCATAACACCTCATTCATCATTTTAACAGTAATCTTCGACGATAAAAATTTGATCTCTGCAAGCCAAGGATCAATCGTTATCTATCCTCCCTAACCTCAGAATCTTCACTCCATACTACCAACCGCTTTCATTCATATCATATATCTCATTCTACATTACCAAATTATTGACTGTAATTTTTTACTTGGATTTCCTCCTTGCATTTATTGGTTGGTTAGTTGGTTGATTTTGTTTAGAGGCGTATCAACCTCTATGGGTTATTTAATGCTGAAATCTAAATATTTGGATTTTCGTTGGTTGATTTTGTTTAGCGGCATATCAACCTCTATGGGTTATTTAATGCTGAAATCTAAATATTTGGATTTTCTTTGGTTGATTTTGTTTAGCGGCATATCAACCTCTATGGGTTATTTAATGCTGAAATCTAAATATTTGGATTTTGGTTAGTTGAATTTGTTTGCTGAAATTTAAATATTTTCAACCTAATTTTATGGCGTCAATAAAATATATTTTGTATACAATTGTATGCCTTCAGCTACAGATAAAATACATTGTTGGTCATTTTGCTTTAAAAGTAAATTTGTCATTTTATTATTATTATTATATATATATATATATATATATATATATATATATATATATACAATATATATATATATATATATATGTATGATATTATAAGTTGGTTGATTAATTTTGTTCGGTGGTATATCAACCTCTATGGGGTATTTCATGCTGAAATCTTAAAAATGTCGAACATAATTATCAAAAATAGGTTGTATGATTTATAAACTATTTATCTACGAAACATACTGAAAGGATAAAATAACGTTCAAAATATTTGTAGTTGAAAGCATTAACTTGTTTTCAATTTTTTAGTGTTTCATTGTCTGTCGTTTTCTATAAAAACCTGTTGTCGATTTAATATAAATATGTACTGCTGATTTTTGTTTTGGGGGTCACCATTTGCCCATAACCGGAACAAGTGCTACTACTCAGGAACGGGGTGCACCTAGGAACAACAGCAGTTAAGAGGCATTCTTACGCTCCTTAAAACTGCTAATATCCTGATCAGAGGTCTTGCTGCCGGATTCAGTTTATTGTCATACCCAGACCGGATTGTACTGGGTGAATTTTAGAAAAAGCCGTTGTTTAACCTTGTCAATTTATTTTAATTTTTGCTGTATATATTTTTTTCATTCGTAAATTTCATTTTTATTTTTGTTCATTTATTTTGCTATTCACCTTCTCTCCTCTTCTCATTCAGCCCTTTACTAGGGAGTCAGCTCCACCCGAGGGACTTTACCGCGCACTCCTGACACCCTCTGCGCGCAAGTGACAACTTCCTTTTCCCATGCCTCTGGTACGCCCCCACACAACGTTTTTCTTTTCGATTCATCGAAACCATTCGAAATGGATTAACGTCGGAAAATTACTGAACCTAATGATAAAGTATCGATTTTCGTGGTGATCTCATTTCACACGTTCTTTGATGTCGCCTTTTTTTTTTTTTTTCTTTTATTGAATGATTTTTAAGCCGGGAGATTTTAGAGTCTCTCCATACTATCCTTTTATCGACCACACAAAGAAACGTTAAAAAAAATTACGCAAAAAAGAAAGTGACACTTCAAACTTAAAAGCAATAAGCTTGCCCGAAGATGTGCTCAATGTTCAAATCAATATTGTGTCCACCGATGGGATTATCTTTTATTGTGTTCTTCTGATATTATATATATATATATATATATATATATATATATATTATATTCTAACGAGTTTACAAATACTGCCAAAATTAACGGTTTACTTGGTTAATTCCTCACTGTTATTAAATTTTCTCTCACCGGCGTGACGTGGCTTCCCTGTGCCTCTTCTATAAATACTTACACGACTTCTGTTCCGATGAACTTAGATCCCTGGTGCCCCGATGTATAAATTTACTAGAGCTAATAGATTAGTCTAAATCTATCCTGCACATATATAAATCTACCATCCGCCCGTGCATTGAATACTGCTGCCATATCTGGTCGGGTACCCCTGCTATTCTCCTCGGGCTTCTCGATAAGGTTCAGAGGAGGGTCTGTAATGTGATAGATACCGACTTGGCAAACCGCCTGCAGTCTCTCTCTCTCACCGGCGTGACGTGGCTTCCCTGTGCCTCTTCTATAAATACTTACACGGCTTCTGTTCCGATGAACTTAGATCACTGCTGCCCCCTAAATACGAATTTACACGAGATAATAGATTAGCAACTAGGTCTCACCCTTTTACAGTGAAACCGATAAAATGCAACCCCAATTTTTAATCAATAATATTAATAATTATATTAATAATAATTAATCTAATAATTTCTTTATGGCCCGACACAGTGGTGGTAGTCTCTTTCAGAGCCGCCGAAAAATTTTATGGCCCGACACAGTGTCCTACCCTTCCGAGCAGTAGATGCAGTTATGGAGGCGAAGTATGTTGCTCTCTAGGAGGCTTGGGACACACATTCTGTTGGTAGGCAAGAAAAGTTTTCTATAGTGGTTAAAGGAGAGCAGCTTTATTTTAGACGCATTAAAATTTACTAGCCATTTTCTACTCCATTCGGTCACAGATTGTTGTTTCTTTTGAAGGAGAGTAGCCAGGCTTATTTTGTCAGCCTCGGCAGATTTCTTATTGAGAAGGGAGTAAATGACAGACTTTAAAGAAAGAGATGTTGAGGGGTTTAGGTAATTTTTGTTTGACTATTTAAGTTTACCTCTTTGATTGTCTGTTAAAATGATTTAGAGTTATTTTAGTATGAAGAGGCCTAGAGTAGCAGTAGCAGTCGGTTGTCAAATGCAAAATATGTGGAAAAGGAACTGGCGCAGACTGCAGCATAATGTGGCCTCAGGGTAGCCCATTAGAGGATCTTGCATGGACCCCTATCCATTCACAACGTGGCACTAAAAGAACCATGATATTATTCAACTGTTGATACTGCTGCCACTTCTGGTCGGGTGCCCCTGCTATTCTCCTCGGGGTTCTTGACAAAATAAAACAGAAAATCTGTAATGTGATCGATGCCGATTTGGCAGACCGGCTGCAATCACTCTCTCACCGGCATGACGTGGCTTCCCTGTAACTCTTCTATGAATGCTTTCACGGCTTCTGCTACGATAAATTTAGATCCCTGGTGCCCCCTAGGTACGAATTTGCACGAGATAATAGATTAGCAACTAGGCCCCACCCTTTTACAGTGAAACCGATAAAATGTAACCGCAATTTCTACTCCAACAGCTTCTTTTCTCGCACTTCCCACCTTCCACATTCTAGCTCCCCGACAGCTCCAATCTCCAGGAGTTTAAATGTAAGGTCAATACACACCTCCTAACACACAAATTCTCTCAAACACTCTTCCCATTTAAATCCTTACCCGTTTATCACCCTCCTTCTGACATTTCCTATATCTAACCACTCTTTCTCACCGCCTTCCCCTATGTAATCCCCGGCGCAATAGTGGCAGTGGAATGCCTTGCTTGGGGTGAAACGATTAAAAAAATGAGAATGTTCAGGAATATAATTACACAAGTCATCTATTGGAAATTACGGGATAACTTCAAGTACGAATCGGCATTTTCTTCTTCGTGTAGTACCTGTGCGCTTTATATCATCCTAGCAGTATAACCCGGCGTTGCTCGGGTGTAATGAAAGCTTTAAAACTAATCCATGGTCCTGGAGCTCAGACTCTTTGGACGTTGGCACGAAAAACTAAAAAGAAATAGTTGTTTCCAGTTAAAGCGAAACCGTAGACTGAAAGAAAATTGAATGGATGTAAGTTAAAATTTGATTTCCTGGTATCGATATCAGAAAGGTTTTCATTGTAAACTGAATTTTGAGGGCTAAATAAGTTCTCTGAGTAAACGGCATCATGGCTGAGACTAAGAACTACAATTAGAGCCAAACCCAAAGAAAAACTAAAATAAAAGGACTGAAAAAATACATACATACAGGCAGATAAACAGACACACACACACACACACAAACATCTTGCCTTTTATATATATATATATATATATATATATATATATACCATCAATTTTCTGTCCTATTGTAAGAAGTGCAACCTTGAAACATCTGAATATCGTTTCTTATGTCTTTGTCTATGAGTGTATCAAATTTGATTAAAATCAGATCACTCCTTCTATAACCCAATTATTTCGATTATCGATTTTCGATATTTATCAGGGTTCCCCGATACAAAACCTAGCTAAGAATACTCGCAGACACTTATAGTACAACTGTGTAAACTTTCAAGAAAATCGGTTGAGCCGTTTTGGAGTCTATAGGTAACAAACACACACACACAAAGACACACACAGAGACAAATTTCCATTTATAAATAAGTTTAGATTAAATTGACGTTAGTCTACGGCTATATAGTCTTGAATGCACCTGTTCTCGACCGACCACCGAAGTTAAGCAACATTGAGCCTGATCAGTACTTAGATGGGTGAAAAAAGTTACTCTCCTACACACCACTGGGTGTATGAAGGGTGAGATGATGATGAAAATGACGTTAACTGATATTCCTGCCAAAGACCAGCGTTGTATTTGTGGGCTATGTCACAATATTAAGGCTATGCGCCAGGGCATTCATCTCAAGAATCAAATGTTCATTGTCGACTCTAACTAGGATTTAGTTTGTTGGCATGCTGCCTTCACGGACAAAACTAATCATCGAACAAGTCACAGAAATAGTAGTAGGAGGAGTAGTAGGCCTCGGTTGGTCAGGGTTGACCAGGGTAGCATTCTAGTTGTCTGCTTGGCATCGGCGTCTGTGACTGCAGAAACTGATGCGCGAGTGACAGTCTTTGTTGCAGACGCTGCATTTATTTTTTGTTTTTGGTCTGTCAGAGCTGTCATTTTTCTTCCTGCGAACCCGATTCTCCATGGCGACTTGTGCTAGTTCCTCCTCCCTTGATTAAAGTTGTTGAGCCAGTGTTCCTCTCCATTTGAACAGGTTGACTGCTATGTCTCCCATGTTATCTCATCCCTATCTATCTTATCTATCTATCTATCTATCTATCTATCGTCTGTTCTACATCTATCTATCTATCTATCTATCTATCTATCTATCTATCTATCTATCTATCTATCTGTCTATCTATCTATCTATCTATCTATCTATCTATCTATCTATCTATCTCAAGTCTGTTCACATCTATCTATCTATCTATCTATCTATCTATCTATCTATCTATCTATCTATCTATCTATCTCAGTCTGTTCACATCTATCTATCTATCTATCTATCTATCTATCTATCTATCTATCTGAGTCTCTTTTTTATCTATCTATCTATCTATCTATCTATCTATCTATCTATCTATCATTTTATTCTTTTCTATCTATCTATCTAGTAGTCGGCCTCCGTTGGTCAGGGTTGTCCTTGGGTAGCATCCATGTTGTTTGTTTGGCTGGAACATCGATGTCTGTGACTGTAGAAACCGATGCAGGAGTGACAATCTTTGTTGCTAAGGCTGCATTTATGTTTTGTTTCTGGTCTGTCGGAGCTGTCATTTTGCTTTCTGCGAACCCACCTCTCTATGGCGACTTGTGTTTGTTGCTCCTCCCTTGATTTGATTTTTTGGGCCAGGGTTCCTCTCTATTTAGACCGGTTGACCGATACGCTCTCCCATGACCCCGTGTTGATGATCACAGCTTTCATATCTGTTCATGTTCACCCTCCTTAAACAACGCAGACTCCGCTGGCTATGTCATGTGCACTGGATGCCAGACTGTCGCATTCCAAAAGACCTCCTCTATGGAGAGCTGACCTCTGGAAGAAGACCCACTGGGCGGCCACAACTGCAGTATCGTGACAACATAGTAGTAGTAGCGACAGTTATAATAATAATAATAATAGTAATGATCTTTATCTATAAAAATTGTATGTGGTCTTTTCTTTTTTTTGTTTTCATACAAAACATGAACAGTAGAAACAGTCATTAATCCATTTCTGACCTTAGGTCTCTGGTTGGGACCCAGAAGGAATGGGTGTATAAAAAATCAAAGGAAATAATAATAATAATAATAATAATAATAATAATAATAATAATAATAATAATAGCACTAGTGATAGTAGGTGCTCTTGGAATGATAAAAAATGGAACAAAACAGCACAATGAAAAAATACCTGGAAACCCCTGTTCAAGCGATATACAAAAACTTGTCTTGTTAAGTACGGCTCACACACTAAAAAGAACTTTGTCCGTGTAATGCTAGTGATGTCATGGGAGATAGCTGATTTTCTAAGCGCCGCTTAAATATGGCTCCAGGCCGAATGTATGGGGTACCCAGTGAGGATCGAAAACACTAATCAGTTGTAATAGATTCTAGCGAGACAAGCTTGTTAGCCATTACACCATGCCCAGGTGCCCATGTCATGAGAGATGGAAAAACAAATGAAATGTAGCCGTAACAACACACCACGACCTGTCTTAGGTCTTTCCGCAGACTTGGTAGGCTGTGTGACCATAGCAGGAATCGAATTATGATGAAAATGACAAAATAATGATAGATGTGGCGCTTGAGGAGATTAGTAATTTCAGTTACAGTTCGAGCCCTCAGTTCGATTGGAAAAAGTTCCGATGCATGACTTAAAGAAATGCAAAATATGTTGCTTAAGAAATTCTTTATGTATGTTATAAAACGGGTGAGTAGAAAATGTCACGAAGCCATGACTGACCTCAGGTTTCAGGTTCAGACCGGAAAAAATGAGAATAAAACAGAATTCAAAGAAATAATAATAATAATAATAATAATAATAAGAGCACTCAAAGACTGCTAAGTCCTGCCAAGGCAATACAGACATCATCTCAGTGATTAGCAAGTGATTTTTTCTATAATTGTGTCGCCCCAAGCAAGGCATTTTACTGCCACTGTTGAGCAGGGGGTTACATAGAAGGTAAGGGCAAATTTTCGTTTTAGGTCCCGAAGGCATTTCCCCCTTCAAACTTTTCCAAAATAGCATTATTTCTGTGCAAATGTATATGCTGAACTCAAATCAACAATTAGTTTTTGAAGGCACCTACCTTTTTTATCTGAAAGTCCATAAAAAACTAAATATATCTCGCACTTTTTCTCTCCCGTAACTCTCACGAAGTCATGCAATTAACTGCAGAATGACGTACTTCGTAGGCAAAAATTTCGGTCGATTTACTTCCTTTACTGAAATTTCCGGCTATTCACTTCCTGTAATGAAACTAATACGCGCAGAAATACAATAGCGTATTACTTTCAATACAGAAAGTAAAATGCCGGAAGTTTCAGTAAAGGTAGAAAATCGACCGAAAATAGACCGAAATTTGCTGTCCTACGCAGAAAGTCATTCAGCAGTTTATTACATGACTGCATTAGACTTGGGGGAGACAAAATGTAGTTCGATTTTTTTATGGACGTTCAGATCAAAAAGGTAGGTTTCTTCAATAACTAACAGTTGATTTGAGTTCAGCATATACATTTGCACAGAAATAATGCTATTTTGGATTTGAAGGGGTAAAACCCTTCGGGACATAAAACGAAAATTTACCGAGGTATGTTATGAGAAAGAGTGACAGGTTACAGGGGGTGTCAGGAAAAGGGTAGGAAAAGGATGAAAATACTGATGAGAGAGAGAGAGAGAGAGAGAGAGATAGGAGATGACTATTGACTTTACATTTGAATTCTTGAAGATTGTCGTCGTCGGAAAAGCAAGTAAACGGAAGTGAATTCCACAGGCGGAAAGTGCGAGAGAAGAAGCTGTTCGAGTAGAATTTGCGTTTACAAATTATTTGTTGCACAGTAAACAGGTGGGATCTAGTTGCTAATCTTGTGACTTAAATTCATGTACGAGAGTAACAGTGAGCTAAGTTTATCTGAGCAGAAGCCATGAAAGCATTTGGAGAAGAGACACAGGGAAGCCACATTGTGCCGGTGAGAAAGTGACTGTATCCGAGCTGCCAAGTCGGGATCGATCACATTACAGATTATCCGTTGGATTTTGTCAGGGACCCCTAGGTGGATAGCAGGGACACCCGACCAGATATGGCAGCAGTATTCAATGCACGGGTGGATTGTAGATTTGTATATGTGCAGGATTGTTTCAGACGGAAAAAAAAACTTCCTTGCCCTGCACAGAGAACCGACCTTCTTAGCAGCGGATTTAGCTATGGATTCTATATAGTCATTCCACTTGAAGTCTGTTGTGAGAGTTAACCCGAGGAGGCGCAGTGTTTTACTTCAAAATTGCTAAAATGAAAATAACTGCAATGAATTTAATGGCTGTCAAGTGTGAAAATATGAAAAAAAAAGAAGAAAAATGTGAAGTGAAATTAAATATCATGCTGCACATATTGTGGAAGATCTCGTTTTTAAATTTTAAAATCTCAAACTTGTGTGTTGATTCATTTTTTGTATCTTTTTATTTTATTGTATTTTTTATTTTGTTTTTTTGATAAGAAATGTTAAATTTATATTATAAATAATATTTTTCGGGGACAAAACAGTGTGTTCAGAAAATGTAATAACGTAAAAGAATCCAGGGGAGGTAATTCAGAATTTGGCATGTGAAACGTACGTGAAAATATTAGTAAAATGTAACAGAAAAATAACCAAGAAACTTTATCCCTTAACGGATCTAACCACAAATCAAATCAGTTCGTGGCAGACATGAGTTCAATCATCCCTAATCATCAAGCGGGCCTTGAGATACCTTGTCAGACAGATAAATAACCAATCAAACAAACCCGACCAAAAACAAAAATAATCATAATAATCAGTATGAAACTAATGGCTTTATTTTTGCTGCGCAAGACCAAAGTCTATTCACTAGGAACTTTCAGGCAAATATTATACATAAAAATGTGGATATGAAATGCAGGTTCTGTGATAAATACCAAGAAACAATAGACCATCTTATCTCAGTACTCACCCCAATGAATATAAAAATCGTCACGATAGAGTCGGGCAATATTTACACTGGACAAGTGCAAACATTATGGAAAATATGTAAGCAAACACTGGTATGAAAATCACCCAGCACCGGTTACAGAAATAGAAGTCACCATTCTATAGGATTACACCATCTATACAGTCAGAAAAACTGAAATAAATAGGTCGGACATTATTGTTAAAAACCAAAAAGAAAATTCTTGCCTATTAATTGATATGGCTTATCCAGCGAATTGTAACATAGCAACCAAGGAATTCGAAAAACTGTCAATATATAAAAACCTGGAAATTGAAATAGAAAAAATTAAGAAATTGAAAACAAGAATCGTATCAGCGATAGTAGGTGCACTTGGAATGATAAAAAATGGAACAAAACAACACATTGAAAGAATCCCTGGAAACCCCAGCTTAAAAGATATACAAAAAAATTGACTAAGGATACACTAAGGAGAACTTTGCCTATGTAACGCTAGGGATGTTATGGGAGATATAAAAAACATGAAATGGAGCCATAACAACACATCACGACCTGCCTTAGGTCTTTCCTGAGACTTAGTATGTAGTGCGACCATAGCAGAAATCAAATTATGATGAAAAATAACATAATAATAATAATAATAATAATAATAATAATAATAATCTATTCTCTAAAATAAAACACAAGTTAATTTCATGCTTATTGGTTTAGACTCTGATCTCCCATTATTTTGGTTAGAAGAGAGATTTATTTCAGGTGGTAATTTCTAAACTTGCCCCGACCCTTGATTTCATTTGGACGTCCCGTTTTGGGAAGCAGCAGACGCTGTGAGCCAATGGTAGAGCCGCTTTCAGCGTACCCTCGCTGTTGACTAATCACAGGGCTTGTAACTTGATGAGGGAGCGGGAAGATTTTCCCCCAAGCGACTTGCAGTGGCAGGCGGACAGCGGCAGTCGGCAGAACTGCGTTCAAGGAGAAAGAACATCAGACATTTCGCTGCTGTGTGACCGCGTAATCCGAAACCGGCTTTGTCTTTTTCCCTACATTTAGAGTGGTCATTAGCTGGAACTCATCTTCGAACAGCCGACGTGTGTTTTATCCCCATATTAACGGGATATAATTGTTGAATTTGTTTTGCGGTGTAGAAAACCTACACTTGCTTGGCTAGTCGTTAGTTTTCCCATTAACCAAATCGAATCACCTGATTGTGAATTCCAGAGTCCCTTAAATATTCGACTCCATATTGAATTGTTGCTTCGTTTGAGAAACCCTTCAAGTGCTGTCTGACCAGAGCCGCTAACCTAAAGAAGAAGAAGAAGAAGAAGAAAGTGTCGACCCAACAAGTCCCTGGAGAAAGAAGCTTTCGGCGACGGGAACCCTGGCTTGTCCGCCTCCCGCTAGTTCGAATGTAGGAGAACGCCATTTGTATTTCAACCTTCTCGTAAGTACTTTGTGTCTGTGTTTGTAAAGCTTCCTCTTTCCTTCTTGTATAATTTGTGACTTGGTCGTAATATTTTAATTGTATGTTCCGCGATCAATTTTAACACTACAATACCTATAATTTTTAGCAGTTCTCCTGTTCTTATTGTACATATTTCTAATGTTAATCATGTATTGAACTGTACATGTTAAATGTAAAAACCTTTTTATGTATTCTAATTTTATATGTTGTAATAAATAGTTCTGTAATTGAGACGCACGCATTTTAATCTTATTTGCTTTGCCGCTGTGAACACGTGGTAATACGTTAAGAGAGAAGAGTTGCTCTTCTTGAACGCAGGGGGAAAAATTAATGAGGTTGAATTATACCACTCATGAGAAAATATTCTTATTTTACTGGAGCTGAACGTGTTTTTGTTTTTTTTGGTAAAATAAATAATCCTTTTATTCTGATAAAATTAGACGTTTAATTCTTTTATATTACATTGTTATGCTAACAGAATCATTACTTTGTCTTAATAAACTAATATACCCCAATTTCTTCTTTTTTACGTTCCTTTTGTTTTCCACCCTTTCTTATTTTCTGTTCTTTCCATTCAAACTTTTCATTTTTAACCTTCCTTTCTCACTTCCTTTCGTGATGGATTTCTCCCGTCTCCCTTTCCAGGTTACCATCTATACGAGATGACGTTTTATCATTATTAACGAACAAAGATCTCCGAAAATATTTCATATTGAACTAACATAAAAAAAAAAATGAAAGAAATTAAGCTGTGACAAATTCTAACGAGAAAATCTAAAATAATTGAATTTATTTTTTTTTTTTCCTAATGAAATTATTTGCTATCGACTTGGAAGTTTAAGTCTTATATTTTTTTCTATTGACTAATATTTTTAGGGAGATTGCATCTGGGGCCAAGATAATCTGCAGAGAAAAGGGGTGAGAAGCTGGGTAGGCAATTTAATTTCTGAACTATAAAAACAAAACAAAATGTCTCACTCCGTTAAGAAACCAGAAGTTCAATCGAAAGATAACGGAATTTCGATCTTTACGGAATTGTCGAGTTAATAATATTAAGAATTCAAATGTCACTTGTAGATATTAGCTTCGATTAGCTTAAGTTTTTTTTTTTTAATCATCTCACCCCAAGCAAGGCATTCCACTGCCACTATTGCGCATGGGGCTACATAGGGGAAGGTAAAGAGAAGGAGTGGTTAGACATAGGGAATGTCAGGAGGAATGAATGTTAGACATAGGAAATGTCAGGAGAAATGGGAGCAGGTTAGTGTGTTAGGAGGTGTCTATTGACCTTACATTTAAACTCCTGGAGATTGTATCCGTCGGGGAAGCAATCGTGTGGGAGGGAATTTCACATTCGGGAAGTGCGAGGAAAGAAATTGTTGGAGTAGAAGTTGCGGTTGCATTTTATCGGTTTCACTGTAAAATGGTGGGATCTAGTTGCTAATCTAGTATCTCGTATTTAGGGGGCACCAGTGATCTAAGTTCATCGGAGCAGAAGCCGTGAAAGTATTTATAGAAGAGACACAGGGAATCTAAGTTCATCGGAGCAGAAGCCGTGAAAGTATTTATAGGAGAGACACAGGGAAGCCACGTCGCGCCGGTGGGAGAGAGACTGCAGGCGGTCTGCCAAGTCGGTATCTATCACATTACAGACCCGCCTCTGAACCTTATCGAGAAGCCCGAGGAGAATAGCAGGGGCACCCGACCAGATATGGCAACAGTATTCAATGCACGGGCGGATGGTAGATTTATATATGTGCAGGATAGATTTAGACGGAAAAAACTTCCGGGCCCTACACAGAGAACCGACTTTCATAGCAGCGGATTTAGCAATGGATTCGATATAGTCATTCCATTTGAGGTCCGCTGAAAGTGTGAGACCAAGGAGGTGTAGTGTTTTACTCTCTGGGAGGCAAGCCTGGTCCATGCTAATGGGAGGTAGGTGAGATTGTCGATGATGGTTAATTGAGAGTAGCTTCGTTTTAGAAGCATTAAAATTTGCTAGCCATTTCTTACCCCAGTCCAATATGGATTGAAGGTCTTTTTCAATCTCGGCTGCGAGGTTAGTTTTGACGCCTACACCAGATTTTTGTTATCCTTACATAAAGTTAAATCCAAATTAATGGAGTAGTAAGACTTTTATGATAAATTTCCAAGTAGTGGTAGCAGAATTAACTATCTATCTCAAGATATTATGTTGGGTCGTTATTCTTTTATATTACATTTTTATGGTAACAGGATCATTATTTTGTGTTAATAAACTAATATACCCCAATTTCTTCTTTTTACATCCCTTTTCTTTTCCACCCTTTCTGCCTTTTAGATTTCTCTTTTTGTTTTCTCATATTTCCTGTCCTCTTTGCCTCGTACGAAAAAAATATTTGACACTACAATTTCTGAATTTTCATAAATTTTCTTTGAAAAATAGCGTTTATTACCATCATTACTAACTACGTAATGAGAAATTTTTCTTTCAGTGTCGAAACAAAATGTGCGATTTTGTAGTAGATTGTAGTTTGTACATGCTCTAAAGTGTAATTTATAATGAATATATTAATGAATATATATATATATATATATATATATATATATATATATATATAATGGATTCTCCCGTCGCGTTCAACGTATGAGGGTCCAACCTTTTTCCAGCAAGACAACCACACAGAGATTTGTTTATAGTGGTGAAGGCATTGTGTAGTACCATCCACACTTCTTGGAACTGCTGATAACAAACAATTGGTGCAGATGACTGCCACAGATCGCACGAACAGCAGACCTCAATTATTTAACCCATAATTTGAGGGAACGAACGGATTAATACCTTTCCCAAGGGTACCAGTGCGCAAGTGAATGCAGCGTGCTCGACTGAAATTGGAACTCGGCTCACCGATTTCCCCCTCCAAGCCGACATCCACCGCACCCCAACGCACATCCGTGAATGCTAACAGCACCTGGTATTCCCAAGTGGTCACCCACCTAAGTACTGACCAGGCTCAACTTCGGTGATCGAGCGGGAACCGGTGTATCCAACGTGACATGACCGTGTATGTATATATATATATATATATATATATATATATATATTGTCATCCGCAGACAGATCTGTTTCGCTGTATCCCTACCTGTAAATGATTAATAAGGAATGATATCCCTACTGAGGAGATCCTAAGTGAAGCATAGGCTATCAACAACCCCCACTATTAGTGAGAGGTTTAGTCAATGCTTCTGTAACTTGTCTTTTTTACAGGTAGGGGTGTTGACCCTACACAAATCCCTTTTTTCTCTGGGGGAAGTAGATTGGTTGCCAGCCAAGGCTATAGAACCCAATCTGTCATGCTATTTAACCCATAAATGAAGGAATAAGGGATGGATTAATACCTTTCCCAAGAGTATTTGCATGTAATTCAATGCAACGAATTTAACTGGAATTCAAACATAACTCTCCTATTTCTAGTTCTGAGACACTATCCACCGAGCCACTACACTCATTCCTATTCTACAGAGGGGACACCATTTAAAATTTGATTAGCTTATAATTTAAGGAGAAAGGTAAAAATTATACAGTATTTAAAACATAAATCAACTCTTTCTTTCTCTCTTGTTTTCATCTTTGTTTTTTATTTCCTCTTTCTTTTCCTTCCCTTTTTTGGTTTCTCATTTTGTTTTCTCATCTTTCCTATCCTCTTTACCTCTTCTGAAAAATTTTTCAATAAGGAAGTGAATTTTCATAAATTTTCTTTGAAAAACAACGTTTATTACCATCATTACTAACTACGTAAGGTAAATCCTGATCTTATTTTCACAATGTCTTGAAATCCAAAGATCTAAATAGCCCTTTCTAAAAGGCGATTGAATGTAAATGATTATTTAATTCTTTCGAAATGGCCAAGAGTAATCGACGTATATGTCTTGGGTTGGCTCATATGCTTTCCATGTCGACAATATGTGTTTAAAACAGGATATAGAATCCCGAGGATTTTTTTTCTGAAATATAACTATAAATTGAAACTAGATTAGGATTACGCGTCACTTTTTCTAGGCTTCTTCAGAGAAAAAAATCATTTACTTGTATACATTTGGTAAATATATCAGTTAAAATGAGATGTCAGTGTTATTTTCATTGCTGCGTCATTTAGACGGCATTTTATCGATCGCACCATATATATCTGTTAAAATGAGATGTCAGTTTTATTTTCATTGCTGCGTCATTTAAACAGTAAAAAGAACCTTCAGATATTGGAGGCCCTCTACAATAACTCAAAACCACTCACGCTTAATAAAATCACAATTAAATCTAGTCACAACACATTACATTGCATTTAGACATATGGTTCTGTTAACATTTCGGTCTCTCACGCGATGTGAGGCCATAGAATCGCATTACAAATTGATGACCTTCGTCTGCTATTCGGTGACTGTTATCGTCACATAGCAATGTTTTATATCAACACAAGTAATAGAATTATATGTCTTGGGTTGGCTCATATGCTTTCCGTGTCGACAATATGTGTTTAAAATAGGATATAGAATCTCGAGGATTTTTTAAAAAAATATAACAACTGGAAAACCGTTTAATTGAAACTAGATTAAGATTTCGCGTCACTCTTTTCTAGGCTTCTTCAGAGAAAAAATCATTTAATTGTATACATTCGGTAAATACATCAGTTAGAATGATATGTGAGTTTTATATATATATATATATATATATATATATATATATATATATATATATATATGTATGTATAATAAAAAGTTTTTGATTTTTTTAAAAAAAACGTACTTTTTTAAACAGTATTTGTTTATTTTTAATGTAGTTTTATATTTCAAACCGTCCTCGGTTCTTCATCGGAAACAAGTGATTTTTTTCAAAATTAGAATTGGAAACGCGCTCTACGGCAGCGTCCGAACATTTGTTTGTTTACAACACGTGGTGTCGATAAACCAAGCAACATACGGCTCGTCCGTTTGTTTATTTTCGGTAAACCAGCTAACACACGGCACCTCCGTGGAGAAAGTCTGTTTGTGTCGGTTAAAAAATTCTTTGGAATATCCATCCTTTTGCTGTTTTCACCGCGTGGTGTCGATAAACCAATTCGCCTATGTTATGATTCAGGTTCTGAATGAGAAGTGATAATTCTGACTTGTAAGTACTGGTCGGATCCAGAGGTAGGGGTGCATAGAACTTGTTGTTCTGAAGTTGTGATTCTGCTTATTTAATATAGTTATTAGTGTCTAAGATGGTTATAGCTCCGTCCTTATCGGCTGGTACGATAATTAAGTTTCGATTTTTTTTAAGTATATAGATAGCTTGGTGTTTTGCTTTAGATAGGTTGTGTGTTTTTGTTTGGTGTCATCTATTTTTTAAGAAGTTGTCCAAGTGTTGTCTGGCCCTGCCTATACCGAAAATAAACAAACGGACGAGCCGTATGTTGCTTGGTTTATCGACACCACGTGTTGTAAACAAACAAATGTTCGGACGCTGCCGTAGAGCGCGTTTCCAATTCTAATTTTGAAAAAAAATCACTTGTTTCCGATGAAGAACCGAGGACGGTTTGAAATATAAAACTACATTAAAAATAAACAAATACTGTTTAAAAAAGTACGTTTTTTTAAAAAAAATCAAAAACTTTTTATTATACATAGTAAGACAGTATACGTGGATAATCATTAATATGTTATATGTGTGTATATATATATATATATATATATATATACAGTAACGGCCATAATATAAGGAACGGAAACAACAAAGACGTAAATATGTGTATTACTTAAAAAGTAATGCATGATTAGCAATTAAATTTTTACCGAATAAAGAGTTAGGTTTTAATGCATAAATATTATACAAAGTTACAAAACTTCACATAATAGTTTTTTTGTAAATCAAGATTAAATGGAACAAAGGAAATAAGCTACTGGACAAAAGTTAAGGAACGATCGTAATAATTTGCATAAAATTTTAATTTACGTTGTTAAAAATAAACTCAATGGAGCTTTTCAACAACAGCTAAAAGTTCATCTATCATTTAAGAAAAAAAAACTCATTATCGCTAACTATCAAGAAAAAAAGTCAATCTCACAAATTTCCGAAATTGTTCATAGGTCTAAAAGTGTCGTTCATCGTGTAATTCGCAGGTATAAAACCGATAAAACGTTAGATGCAAAACCAAAAACCGACAGACCTCAAAAAACATCCCAAAGAGAAATCGAAGAATTGTTAGAATATCTGAAAAAAACCGTTTTGGAACTGCTACATCAATTGCACGTAAATTTAATGAAGACACAGATAATAAGATCTCAAGGAAAACGGTTGCTCGCAGGTTAAAAAATGCAAGATTGCATATCCGTATTCCAGCTTCGAAGCCTCTCATTTCAAAGCAAAACCAAAGGGCACGCCTGGAGTATGCGAGAGAACATTTTGTTTGGACTGACGCACAATGGGACACAGTTCGTTTCAGTGACGAGTCCAAGTTTACTTTATTTGGTTCTGAGTACAAAACGTACGTACGCCGTAGAACAGGTGAAAACTCTCTTCTCAAGAAAACCGTTAAGTATTTTGGCGGCAGTGTGATATTGTGCGGGATGATTTCATCTGGAAGAGTTGGCCATATCATCCACGTATATGGGAATATCAACGCTGAGATTTACAAAAGGCTTCTTCAGCAGCATGTGGTACCAAGATTACACCATAATCTTTATGAATCTCTTATTTTCATGCAAGACAATGCCTCTTGCCACAAGACTCAGAAGGTTATGGCTTTATTTGAAGAAGAAGGAGGAGGAATGGCCCTAATGAAGTGGCCAGCCCAGAGCCCCGATCTGAATCCAATAGAAAATGTTTGAAAGATAATTGGAGAAAGGGTTCAGAAAAGAAACCCGAAAAACCAGGATCACATATGGGAGTTATTGAAAGACGAATGGGAGGGAATTACTGCTGATTTTTGCAAGAAATTAATTAGATCATGTGGTCGATGATGCAGAGAAGTCATTAAAAATAAGAGGATGTTTGCCAAATATTAAATTTTGTTGATATTGTGTTCACAATCAAGTATTAACAAGATCGTTTCTTAACTTTTGTCCAGTAGCTTTTTTCCTTTGTTCCATTTAATCTTTATTTAAAAAAACTATTATGTAAATTTTTGTTATTTTGTATAATATTTATGCATTAGACCCTAATCTTTATTCGGTAAAAATTTCATTCTAATCATGCATTACTTTTTAAGTAATACACATATTTATGTCTTTGTTGTTTCCGTTCCTTATATTATGGCCACTACTATATATATATATATATATATATATATATATATATATATTCAAAGAGTCTTGTTGTTAAAATCCCAAGGGGAATCCTATTAATATTAGTTGTTGAAAATTAAATATTAAAACAGATCCAGCCAGAAAGCTCGATATAAATAAGAGTATTTATTTACTGAGCCAATATATATATATATATATATATATATATATATATATATATGTACGTATGTATGTGTGTGGGCGTATGTGTGTGTAAAAAAGATATAGAATTCCGACAAATTTTGCAAGAAATATGACAAAAGGGGAAACTGTTGCATTGAAGTAAGTTTCCATTGCACGTTTCGCCTTTCTAGGCTTTTTCAGATCAAAAAACTGTTATGTCGCCAAGTATAAATGAATAACTCAACAACAGAATCAGAATATAAGTTGTATTCCGCGGAAAGACGGTTAGTATGTACAAAAGTTATTAGTAATATTTACAATAGAAAGATACAAGAGACGTGTGTATACGTGATTACTTCCGGTACGCCACCGGAAGTGTGACTAACTCTTCAATGACTCGCACTGACTCTTCAGTAACTCATTAGAGACTCTCAAGTGACTCTCTACGACTCCCTTGTAGAGAATCCACCATTGCTATATATAGCAATGCGAACAGTCCATTTGTAGTCAAATAGGAGCGGCGCCCTAACAAAAACGAAAGAAAAGAAATATGTGTGCGTGTCTTTGTGTGCTTAAACAATAAATAATTTGTACTTTTTCCCACTAGGCTGGCGTTTCTTGTTATAAAATGAAAGAATGTAAACGATTAACTTTTAAAATTGCCGTTCATGTTTATTCGGTATATTTTCTGTATAATGCAATATCTGGTCATGTGCACGTGTTTTCCTACTAGGGGTTCTTGACAAAATCGAACGGAGAATCTGTAATGTGATCGATACCGACCTGGCATCCACCCGTGCATTGAATACTGCTGCCATATCTGGTCGGGTGCACCTGCTTTTCGCCTAGAGGTCCTTGAGAATATCCAAAAGAGGATCTGTAATGTGATCGATCCCGACATGGCATCCGCCCGTGCATTGAATACTACTGCTATATCTGGTCGGGTCCACCTGCTTTGCACCTAGGGGTCCTTGACAAAATCCAAAAGAGGATCTGCAATTTGATCGATACCGACTTGGCAGCTCAGATACAGTCACTTTCTTCCCGGAGCAATGTGGCTTCCCTCTGTCTCTTCTACAAATACTTTCACGGTTTCTGCTCCTATGAACTTAGCTTACTGGTACCCACCATACATGAATTTGCTTGAGCCACAAGATTAGCAACTAGGTGCCACCCTTTTACTGTGAAACCAATAAAATGTAAACGGAAATTCTACTCCATCAGCTTCTTTTCTCGCACTTCCCGCCTGTGGAATTCCCTTCCATTTACTTGCTTCCGTGACAGCTACAATCTCCAAGAATTTAAATGTAAACTCAATAGTCACCTCCTATCTCAATAACCTACATCCTCTCTCTCTCATGCTCCTTTCTCCATCCACTCTGCTCTCATCAGTATTCTCATCCTTCACTTACCCACTTCCTGACACCCCTATAACCTGTCACTCATTTTCATAACTTTCCTCCTATGTAACCCCCTGCAAAACAGTGGTAGTAAAATGCCTTACTTGGTTCTCTGTGCAGGGCCAGGAATTTTTACCCATATGAAACAATCCTCCGCATAAAAAATCTACCATCCGCCCGTGGTACTGGTACCCACTATACATGAATTTACTCGAGCCACAAGATTAGCAACTAGGTCATACCCTTTTACTGTGAAACCAATAAAATGTAAACGGAAATTCTACTCCAACAGCTTCTCTACTCGCACTTCCCGCTTGTGGAATTTACTTCCGTTTATTTGCTTTCCCGACAGATACAATCTCAAAGAATTCAAATGTAAAGTCAATTGTCATCTCCTATCTCACTAACCTGTATCCTCTCTCTCATGATCCTTTCTTCGTCTACTCCACTCTCATCAGTATTCTCATCCTTCTCTCGCCCCCTTCCTGACACTGTGTGACTTTACTATGTTCACACCATTCACACCCACATACATACAGATAATTCAGCGTGTTTAAAACATTTACTTGTTCACACCCAGGCACAATAAGCATTACATTTTTTCTCGGCAGCGATTGGTTAAATAATTGCTGGACAATTCATTACGAGACATTTTTGAAATCGCAGCTGAGAATAATTCTAACTTCCCATACTTGGTTCAGTACACGATATCCAATTGGTCGATTTATGACCAATCAGATCTTTTACTGTAAAGCTGACTAAATGTGAAATTCTCCTGCTAAGCCTCCTCAAAACGTATAAAAACTGGAAAAAATTAATTGCTTCTTCAGTAAGATTTAGTTGTTCCTGTACTCCACGTCAGCGAATTCCATATCTTATTCACACGGCAAAAACCCACACGCATGCACATACTCACATTGTTTAAATTACCAGTGGACATTATGCTAAACATTCTCTTAAGAATTCTTTATCTGTTCCGGACATAATAACACTTGAACTTGCTACCACAAATTCATGAACATTGTGTAACAATTGTTTCATTTGAAACATACTTTATTTCATTCAACTCGAATCTAAACTTTCATTCAAGAAGTTACTTTCTTTCAAAGAACATTTGATTTTCTCCGCAGTCTATGAGAGAAAACTCTTTCTTCTACTTAACTATCGTCAACTATAATTGCATGCTTTTTTCACCAATATTTTGTACATTCCACGGTTCACACTCCACCCACGTCTATTGAACAGGTGAAGAGGCTCATCCCTTGTTTTTCCCTGTTTAGGATGTGGTTTCCGGCTTTCTCTTTTCCAATCTTTTCACTCTTTTCTTTTTCTTTTTTCAATTGTAGTAGATAGACTAAACTATTGCCTGGTTCCCACTCCACCCACGTCTGTTGAACAGGTGAAGAGGCTCATCCCTTGTTCCCTGTTTAGGATGTGGTTTCCGGCTTTCTCTTTTCCAATCTTTTGACTCTTTTCTTTTTCTTTTTTCAACTGGAGTAGATAGACTAAACTATTGCCTGGTTCACACTCCACCCACGTCTATTGAACAGGTGAAGAGGCTCATCCCTTGTTCCCTGTTTAGGATGTGGTTTCCGGCTTTCTCTTTTCCAATCTTTTCACTCTTTTCTTTTTCTTTTTTCAATTGTAGTAGATAGACTAAACTATTGCCTGGTTCACACTCCACCCACGTCTATTGAACGGGTGAAGAGGCTCATCCCTTGTTCCCTGTGTAGGATGTGGTTTCCGGCTTTCACTTTTCCGATCTTTTCACTCTTTTCTTTTTCTTTTTTCAATTGGAGTAGATAGACTAAACTATTGCCTGGTTCACACTCCACCCACGTCTATTGAACAGGTGAAGAGGCTCATCCCTTGTTCCCTGTTTAGGATGTGGTTTCCGGCTTTCACTTTTCCGATCTTTTCACTCTTTTCTTTTTCTTTTTTCAATTGGAGTAGATAGACTAAACTATTGCCTGGTTCATACTCCACCCACGTCTATTGAACAGGTGAAGAGGCTCATCCCTTGTTCCCTGTTTAGGATGTGGTTTCCGGCTTTCTCTTTTCCAATCTTTTCACTCTTTTCTTTTTCTTTTTTCAATTGTAGTAGATAGACTAAACTATTGCCTGGTTCATACTCCACCCACGTCTATTGAACAGGTGAAGAGGCTCATCCCTTGTTCCCTGTTTAGGATGTGGTTTCCGGCTTTCTCTTTTCCAATCTTTTCACTCTTTTCTTTTTCTTTTTTCAATTGTAGTAGATAGACTAAACTATTGCCTGGTTCACACTCCACCCACGTCTATTGAACGGGTGAAGAGGCTATCCCTTGTTCCCGTGTAGGATGTGGTTTCCGGCTTTCACCCTTTTCCGATCTTTTCCTTTTCTTTTTCTTTTTTCCCAATTGGAGTAGATAGGACAAACTATTGCCTGGTTCACTCCACCCACGGTCTATTTGAACCAGGTGAGGCTCATCCCTTGTTTCCCGTTTAGGATGTGGTTTGGCTTTTCACCTTTTCCGATCTTTTCACTCTTTTCTTTTTCTTTTTTCAATTGGAGTAGATAGACTAAACTATTGCCTGGTTCACACTCCACCCACGTCTATTGAACAGGTGAAGAAGCTCATCCCTTGTTCCCTGTTTAGGATGTGGTTTCCGGCTTTCACTTTTCCGATCTTTTCACTCTTTTCTTTTTCTTTTTTCAATTGGAGTAGATAGACTAAACTATTGCCTGGTTCACACTCCACCCACGTCTATTGAACAGGTGAAGAAGCTCATCCCTTGTTCCCTGTTTAGGATGTGGTTTCCAGCTTTCTCTTTTCCAATCTTTTCACTCTTACGTAGCCCCCTGCGCATCAGTGGCGCTACCGCCTTGCTCGGGGTGATATGATTAAAGAAAAATCGTTAATACATGTTTACTGTGGTTACATTGGCGTCATCCTTATCTTGTTTCTTGTTAAGTTTGAAATTGTTTTATGCTTGACGAATCGTGTTAATATAAATATTGTGGGAAAATCAGAGATAATCTTGAGGCGTATGCCTTGCATTTTTTATCCTTGTGCCAGGCGTGATCGAAATTATTAACGAAATCCCCTACAACACCCCTATAACCTGTCACTCTTTCTCATATCTTTCCTACTATGTAACCCCCTGCGCACCAGTGTAAGTAAACTGCCTTGCTTCGGAGATATAATTATAAAAAAAGTTCTTAGTTCATATCGTTAGCTATTAATAAAATTCTCCTAGCTTCTCTTCATCGAATTTAAGGTAAATCCTCATCTTATTTTGGGTCCTGGGTATGACGGTAAACTGCATCCGGCAGCAAGTCCTCTGATTGAGAGGTTGTGAGGAGCACGGAACCCCCTCTTAATTGATGCTGTTCTCAGGTCCACTCTGACCCGGAATGTTAGCATCTGTTAGGGTCTCAGCTATGGGCAAATAGTTAACCCCTAAACTGGGGTCAAAACACTATAAAAGTTTAAAAATAGACTTTTATAGAAAATATACACTTTTGAAGAAAAAATACTACCAACAACACATTTTTGTTGTATAAATTTCTTGTGGATTCCGGAGGTGGAACCGCCAAAAAAATGAACAACAAAAACCGGTATGGAGATAGAAAGTAGGTTATATTGAACATAATATACAAACTACAACGCGGGTTGAAGTGAAATAGTATGTCTGGGTAACTTATTCTAGGTGAGTGGAGCTCAGAGCTAGTCTGGTCTCTAGGTAACTTCGGTATCTGTCTGAACTCTTCGATAACTGTAACGGATCTCTACGATTGCTCTCCACTGTAAACTGCAACTACAACTGAGATTCCGATCTTCCACTGCTGTTCTCTATATGGCAGGATTATATGTACACTCAGTCGAGTCCATTATCATATACACAAAAGGAGAGATCCAGCAACATTTTTGAAGGAAAAAAATATTTCCATAATACATTTTTGAAGGAAAAAATTATAACTAGCAATATATTTTTGAATAAAAAACTAAAAAAAAAAAAAATTTTCCATCAAAATCTGACGAAATCAAAATTCTCACTATAACCGAACATTAAAAAAATACCTTAAAATCCCACCTTTTTAGCATTAAATAACCCATAGAAGTGTTGATATGCCGTTAAACAAAACTCAAACTCAAACTCTTCGTAAGAAAACAAAAGATATTCGTAAAAATATAAATGTTTTTGTTCTATTTCCTTTCATTTACCGATTTGAGTTTTTCTTTGCGTTGTAGTGAAATATCCTGTCCTACCCAGGAATGGGTATGGCCAGGGTTATAAAAGACCTAGACGGGAACGAACTAGAGAGTGATCGGGAATGATCGAGAGTGTTCGTGACTATCCGAGAGTCTTCGTCATTATACGAGAGTGATCGAGAGATCGAGAGCCATCGTCCTTAGACGAGTGTTAGACGTCACTAGACAGAAGCCTTCTTCTCAAGACGGATGCATACGTCCTATAGAGAGACATTGCCTTCCTAAATGTTCTATATAGACATTTCTGAAGTAAAAAAAAAACTATTGCATAATACGTTGTTGAAGAAAAAAATTATTACCAGTAATACATTTTTAAATACAAAACTAGAAGACATCTTCAGTCAGTTAAGTGCCAGACGTGAAACACGCTTGGGCGATCATGTCTCGAAAGAGACATGACTGACTGGGCAGAATATTATCCCGCAGTAGGTTTCCATTGCTTTCTGCGGTAGACTGGTTGCCATCCAAGGCTACAGAACCTAATCTCTCCTGTTATTTAACCCACAACTGGAAGGAAGAGACGGATTAATACCTTTCCCAAGGGTATTTGCGCGTAAGTGAATGCAATGAATTCAACTGAAATTCGAACTCGGCTCCCCGATTTCTCCTTCCGAACCGCTGCACCACAACGCTTCAGTTTTCTAAAAAAATCAAAATCTGACTAAATCAACCTTCTCACTATAACTAAAAAAATTTTAAAAAATACCTTAAAGCACTACCTTATTGGTATTAAATAACCCACAGAGGTGTTGATATGCCGTTAAACAAAACTCAAACTAAACCTGAAACGGGCGGATGTGAGAAATGCAGAAAAGATAAAAAACAAAAGAGAAAAAGCGAAATTATGATAAAATAAAATAAAAATTAAATTTCATCAAAATCTGACTAAATCAAAATACTCACTCTAACCAATCATTAAAAACATACATTAAACCTCATCTTTTTGGCATTAAATAACCCACAGAGGTGTTGATATGTCTTTTAAACAAAACTCAAACTCATTCTTATTTTGTGAATAGCTTGAAAGCTAAAGAATCCATATAGCCTTTTCTGAAAGGAATTTAATGCGAATCCTTATCCAATTCTTGAGAAATGGCATCAAGTAAAAGATTTATATGTTTTAGGTCTGCCCATATGTTTTCTTGGTTGACAATATGTGTTTAAGATGAGATATAGAATCCCGAGAAAATTTTGCAAAAAATATGACAACTGGAAAATCGTTTCATTGAAACTAAATTAGCATTGCACGTCACGCCTTTTGGGCTTCGTCAGATCAAAATAAATTCATTTCATTGTATGCATTTGGTAAATATATCAGTTAAAATGAGATGTCAGTATTAGTTTCATTTTTACGTCATTCAGACAATTTATCCCACGCACCCTATATGGGTCGAAAGTAAACAAATTATATGACCTTAGATTCGTTAATGTGTTTTCCCTGTCCACAATCTGTGTATAGAATCCCGACAAAGTATTATTCAAATATACAAACAAATACACAAACACACATATTAATTTGGTTTTTTGAACCGATGAAGCCTAGAAAGGCGAAACGCGTAAACAAGTCTATTTTCTATGAAACAGTTTCAATTTATTCATATTACTTCAAAACTGTGTCTGGATTCTATATCGTATTTTTTGATATGTCCCGGAAAAGGATATATATATATATATATATATATATATATATATATATATATATATATATTATTATTATTATTATTATAATTATTATTATTATTATTATTATTATAATATATAAACTAATCCCTCATTTTGTGGCCATGTTTGTTTCTATACATTTATATTCTAAATTTATGGGCTTGAGCTAGTGGATGGCAGAGCAGGGATTCGGTGATGTAACAGGAGAAAGCGTGCTAAACTTAACTACCTCGAATGATATATATATATATATATATCATTCGAGATAGTTAAGCGGTTTAGGTAAATGTAACCGGCTAGGATAATCTAGTACGTAGACACAATGGCCGGTACTCGTCGTATGCAGTAGCCTGAGACGTAGGCGTAGTCAAAAGACGTAGACCAATAGTCGTAGACCTATGGACGTATACCTCTAGTCGTATAGACGTATGGACGTAGACCAATAGCCCTCTAGCGGTGGATCTATGGACGTAGACATTTATGCGTCCTCGCCTTCGTCTGTATTTATGGGTGACACTAGCCAATCACATTACTGTAAGAGGGAACCAAGGTGTATGTATATTCATATTTCATATTTATTACATCATTTTATATACGCAAACACGCATACATATTCCACACAATTCATCTTCTATGTGCTCTGTCCCTTCAGGACGTAGGCGATCATCGCTTTCTACGTCTCCCTATCCCTGGTGGCTTTTAGCACGTTTTCTCCTGTTACATCACCGAATCCCTGCTCTGCCATCCACTAGGGATGAGGGATCAGTTTATATATTATTATCATATTAATTTGGTCACCCATTTTTATCCACATTATAATTTCTTATAAACAATTGGCATATATCTTCTTCTATGTGCCCTGTCCCTTCAGGACGTAGGCGATCATGGCTTTCCACGTCTCCCCATCCCTGGTGGCTCTTAGCACGCCTTCTCCTGTTACACCAAGCAACCCTCGTCCCATCATCCATCTGATTAGGTTCTTCAAATATGTTATCCGCTGCTTTCCCCTGTCTCTCTTTTCCCTGTATCTGGCCTGTTAGTATCAATTTCTCTAAGCCCTCCTTCCTCACTGCATGTCCCAGGAACTTCAGCTGTCTCTTTCTGATGCTCAGTATTAATTTCCTTTTTGTTTCTATCATTTCTAAGACGTCATCGTTGCTCACATGCTCGATCCATGATATTCGCAGCATCCTTCTGTAGAACCACATTTCTTCTGCTTCAAGTTTTGTCCTCATTTTCAATGATATTGTCCAGCATTCACTACCATATTGAAGAACTGACATAACATAGGAATCCAGTACTATCTTCTTTGTTTCTAGTGAAATTGTCCTGTTTCTTAATACTTTACTCGACTTCTGGAATGCTTCCTTGTGCTTTTGGATCTCAGGAATATCAATGTGTAGAAACTGCTTTGTGGCCACAAAGTGAGGGGTCTGTTTATGTATGATTTTAATATGAAACTGATCCCCCACTTTATATCCAACATTCTTCGGTGGAACCACATTTCAGCTGCTTCAAGTTTTTCCTTCATCTTTGATGATATGGTCCAGCATTCACTGCAATATTGAAGAACTGGCAACACATAGCAATCCAGTACTGTCTTCCTTTGTTTCTAGCGAAATTGTCCTGTTTCTTAATACTTTACTCAACTTCTGGAATGCTTCCTTCGCCATGCCAATTCGCCTTCGGATCTCTGTGTCGCACTTTCCGTCTTCTGTTAGAACACTTTTCAGGTATCTAAATTTTTGACAAGTATAGATTTGAAGAAAAGAAGTGAAAAATGTAATTGGACTCATTGAGAATATTTATTTACAATAACTACCGGTTTCACAGTTTTAGGATTTTCATAGTATCATGTCATGGCCATACATCTCTCCATTTTAATATAACTTTTGAAAATCACAGAACTGTGTAAAGTTATTGTAAATATCTAATCTTATTTATAAATGGAACTTTCTCTGTGTGCGTGTATGTGTGTGTGTGTCCGTTACCTACAGACTCCGAAATGGCTGAATCGATTTTCTTGAAAATTTACACAGTTGTACTATAAGCGACTGCGAATGTTCTTAGCTACGTTTTGTGTTGAGGTACCCCCGATAAATATCGAAAATCGATAATCGAAAAAAACGGGTTATAGAAGAAGTGGTCCGATTTTAATCAAATTTGATACACTCAATAATAAAGACATAAGAAACGATATTCAGAAGTTTCAACGTTGCAGTTCTTACAATAGTGCAGAAAATCGATAACATATATATATATATATATATATATATATAAAAGGCAAGACGTTTGTGTGTGTGTCTGTTTATCTGCCTGTATGTCTGTAATTTTTCAGCCCTTTTATTTAAGTTTTTGCTTCGGGTTTGGCTTTAAGTAGGTATAATTGTAGTTCTTAGTTTCAGCCATGGTACCATTTACACGGAGGACTTATTTAGCCTTCAAATTTCAGTTTACGACAAAAAAAACTTATTTGACATCGATACCAGGAAATCAAAATTTGTCTTACATGCATTCATTTTTCGTTCAGTCTACGGTTTCGCTTTAAGTGGAAACAACTATTGCTTTTTAGTCTTTCGTGCCAACGTCCAAAGAGTCTGATCACCAGGACCATGGATTAGTTTTAAAGCTTTCATTACACCCGAGCAAGACCGGTCTATACTGCTAATATATATATATGTATATATTTCTTAACATATACTGTTAAATATAAGAGACAATGAATGTCTATTATGTTTCATCATGAGCGGTTCTAAACATCGTATTTTGACTTTAATTTCAGGTAAAAATAAAGACAAAATTTCTCCGATATTTGGATAAATTTTTATTAAGTTGGTTCTAAGCTTTCGGCTCACATGAGCCATCTTCAGAGAGGTTATAAGGACGTTAACACAAACATATCCGCCATCAGCTACGATTTTATTTTGTGTTGACATAAAACTCCGCAAAGCAACGGCAATAGTTACCAAAAATAGTAAACGTAGTTTGCAAATTTGCAATGCGATTCTACGACGTCACACCCCGTGATAACGCGAAATGACAACAGAACCATATATTCAAATGCAATGTAATGTGTTATGACCAGATTTAAAAGTGATTTTATTAATATATATATATATAGTTATGTATCAATTGTACATTGCGACACGGAAATTTCTCTGTTTCGAGATAGATTCTCATCATCAGGCAATGTTGATATTAGTTGTGCAGATGATTTACTCATCAATATTGCCTGATGATGAGAATCTATCTCGAAACAGAGAAATTTCCGTGTCGCAATGTACAATTGATACATAACTATATAATTATATTAAGCTCTATAATACTCATTATATTGAGCACTGTTTATAATAAAATAAATGCCAGAGCACTCAAAATTAAAAAAAAGCCTTGAGTCATCTTCACCTGGAATTATATATATTAGTCATCCACATACAAGACTGTTTCGCAGCTCATCAGTGTGGTTAGACACATCCACTTGCTTCTGGGTTGGATCAAAACTCGACCGATTTGGTGTCAGTCAGAGTCGCTACACCCTAAGTAATCGACGCAGGTTAGCAAAGAAGGGAAATTTTAACGCGTTGTATATAAGCAGTGTGTAAACACGCCAGTCACCGAAAGAACTCAATTCATTTCTGAAGAGTCACGCATATAGCAGAAGTGGAAACTGTTTTTAAATTTTCCTCTCCAGAGAGCTCAATGGAAAGGAGAGCATAACATATTTAGTGTGTATATATATATATATATATATAGAGAGAGAGAGATATATAGATATATATATACTAAATATGAGAGCCACATTTTGGATTGCAAATGTATTTCATTTAAGAAGTGTTTCTAGGCTAATGTTCAGAAAAGTTTGCATACAAACAAGAAAATGCGAGAAATGTTTTTGTTATTTCATAAAGAAGTTTCAATTGCAAGAATTATTTCGATGTATCCGACTTTGTTAATGATACACGATAGTTTAACAGTCCATGCGATTGGATTTCTTTCATTCGCCTTCGAGGGCGTTCGCATAGCGCAACCCTTGTGTCTAGAGAATCAATAACTAACTCCGCAATATCTAAAGACACTTCCGGTTGAAGACAAACTCGTTACCAGGACAACGGGTGATTTGATATATTGTAGTTCCACTTCGTCGATGCTTCGATATCCGTTTAATCTTGAGAATCTCTCAGCCTTTGAATAGTTCCAATTATTGTCCGGATAAAGGATCTTTATTTGAGATGCTTCAAAGAACCGTCCAATATCCGCAATTATTGGAATGGGTATCCTTGTTTGTAGAGGCGGATTGGGGGTGGTTGGCAAATATTTATGCCGACAACAATGGAAACAGAAAAAAGGTGTTACTGGCGGCTGTTTTAAGTCAAAGACTGTCTGCAAGAAGAGAAGAGAAAATTGTCAAGACTTGCCCGAAGTCTATATTAATACTTTTAGAGACTTAGTAAAAGTCTTTTTTCTTTCTTTTAAGAGTTTGTGTATGATACAGAGATGCGAAAAGGGTAAACAACGGTATTATGTGATTAATAGTTGTCGAGTCATTCTGAGTGACTGCTAATGCAGTTCGATATTTACTAGATACCCCATTCTTTTGGCCTTTTGTCAAACTAAGTTTAGTATATAAGAACAAAATCAAAAGCTAGAAATGTTGCTTCATGATGTCGTGTTAATCAATTTTTCTCTCCAGAATCTGTCGTTTGAGTTTGAGTTTGAGTTTTGTTTAACGGCATATCAACACCTCTGTGGGTTATTTAATACCAAAACGGTGGGGTTTTAAGTTATTTTTTGTAATGTTTTGTTACAGTGAGAAGTTTGATTTAGTCAGATTTTGATGAAAAACTTTTGATTTTATTCTTTTTTATTTTAGAAAACTGAACATATCTTCTAGTTTTGGATTCAAAAATGTTTTGCTGAAAATATTTTTTTCTCAAAAAATGTATTGTTTGTATTCCTTCAAAAATGTATATTTTTCTATAAATGTCTATTTTTATAGACATTTATAGAAAATAAATTTAATTCAGTTTTTCTAAAATAAAAAAAATAAAAAAAACATTTTTATCAAAATCTGACGAAAACAAACTTCTCGCTATGATTGAACATTAAAAGTATCTTAAAACAATACCTTTTATAGAAATATTTTTATAAAAGGTAATGTTTTAAGATACTTTTAATGTTCAATCATAGCGAGAAGGTTGTTTTCATCAGATTTTGATGAAAATGTTTTTTTTATTTTAGAAAACTGAAGATGTCTTCTAGTTACGTATTCAAAAATGTATTGCTGGTAATACTTTTTCTCCAAAAACGTATCAAGTCTATAATTATTTTTCCTTCAAAAATGTGTGATGGTAATAATTTTTTATTTAAAATATGTATATTTTTCTATAAAAGTTTACGTTTATACTTTCATAGTGTTTTGACCCCAGTTTGGGGGTTAACTATTTGTCCATAGTTAGGACCCTAACAGGTGCTACCACTCCGGGTCAGAGTGGACCGGAAAGCAGCAGCAATTAAGAGGTGATTCCATGCTCTTCACAACCTCCCAATCAGATGCCATGCTGCCGGATCAGAATCTTTCGTATCTGAACTTATTTATAAATGAAACTGCATCTGTGTGTGTGTGTGTGTGTGTGTGTGTGTGTGTACGTTACCTATAGACTCAGAAACAGCGGAACAGATTTTCTTGAAAATTTACACAGTTGTACTAGAAGCATCTGCGAGTGTTCTTAGCTAGGTCTTATGTCGAGGTACCCCCTATAAATACCGAAAATCGATAATCGAAAAGAATCGGGTTATAGAAGGAGTGGTTCAATTTTAATCAAATTTGATACACTCATAGACAAAGACATAAGAAACGATATTCAGAAGTTTCAAGGTTGCAGTTCTTACAATAGTGCAGAAAATTCCGTGTGTGTGTCTGTTTATCTGCCTGTATGTCTGTATTTTTCAGCTCTTTTGTTTTAGTTTTTGCTTCGGGTTTGGCTCTAAGTAGGTATAATTATAGTTCTTAGTCTCAACCATGATACCATTTACACAGAGGACTTATTTAGCCTTCAAAATTCAGTTTATGACGAAAAAAACTTATTTGATTTCGATACCAGAAAATCAAAATTTGACTTACATCCATTCATTTTTCTTTCGGTCTACGGTTTCGCTTTAACTGGAAACAACTATTGCTTTTTAGTCTTTCGTGCCAACGTCCAAAGAGTCTGATCTCCAGGACCATGAATTAGTTTTAAGCTTTCATTACACCCGAGCAACGCCGGGCTATACTGCTAGTATATTTATTAGTCTATCATACATCCTAAATTTAAATTTTGCTGCCACATCTGGTCTGGTACCCCCCCGATAAATTTAGAGTGTTTATAAAATCTAAAGAAGAATCTGCAAAGTTAAGGGTCCTAACCTGTTATCTAGGTTTCTGTTACTTTCCTACGTTCGTATTCAAGATCCCCTGTGATTTTTCTACAGGCATTTTCATGGTAATTGTTCTGATGAACTTTCCTCCAGGGTACCTAGACTTTATGAATTTAAGGGCAGTTCTAGATTGGCGGCAAGATTTTATCATTCTACAGTTGAAATGGCTAGTTTAACCGCATGTTCTATGCTAGCAGTTTCTTCTCTCGTCCTTATCTTTTGTGGAACAGCCTTTTGTCTTAACGTCTCTTCTTTTATCGTCTTTTATTCTTAATAGTATATTTTTCTCATATTCTCTCACATTGATATATTGTAGTTCCACTTCGTCGATGCTTCGATACCCGTTTAATCTTGAGAATCTCTCAGCCTTTGAATAGTTCCAATTATTGTCCGGATAAAGGATCTTTATTTGAGATGCTTCAAAGAACCGTCCAATATTCGCAATTATTGGAATGGGTATCTGTTGTAGCGAGTCTTAGCCGACGAGCTGTTTTGGCCTTGTTTGGGCCATGAACAATGACACGGAAACAAGAGGGTAGGTTCAAACAAGTTTATTACCAGAGCATATATACAAATAAGAGTGTTAGTAGTAAGCAAAATAAAAGTGTAATTACGAACGGCATAGTTACGCTGCGTCCCGACTGTCTCTAAACTGCCTCTCGCTACCCTCAGACTGCCTCCCTGGAAGTCACTCAGGTTAGTATATATTGACGGAGGAAGAGTTCATTCTTATAGATAGGACACCATAACAGTATCTTTGTTCGTAGAGGCGGATTGGGCGTGTCTGGGAAATATTTATGCCGACAATGGAAAAAAAAGTGTTACTGGTGGCTGTTTTCAGTCAAATGCTGTAAACAGCCGCCAGTTGGAAAGTAACAGAAACCTAGATACCATGTTAGGACCAATAATATTGCAGCTTCTTCTTCGGATTTTATTAAAAATATCTCTTTCATCTTAGTGACTTTATTGATTGTCTTGGGGTGAAATGAGTAAAAAACGAAATAATGTTTAGTAAAATCATTAACTGACATCTACAGCTGAGAGAGTTTGATCCTTATTCAGTTCCCGATTTTCTTGACCTTGGATCAAACTATGGTAGGTTTAGTAAATAACGACAAATCTTTGAGCACCTAAAGATGCAGAAATGTTTAGCGAGATTTTTGGTTGACACTTTTTTTTTTAATCGTATCACCTCGAGCAAGGAGGTAACGCCACTGATGTGCAGGGGGCTACGTAATAGTGAAAAGACTGGAAAAGAGAAAGCCGGAAACTACATCCTAAACAGGGGACCAGGGATGAGCCTCTTAACCTGTTCAATAGACGTGGGTGGAGTGTGAACCGGGTGATAGATAGATCTATCTACTCCAATTGAAAAAAACAGAAAAGAAAAAAACATGGTCGTAAATGTCCAGTCAAGAGATTTCTGCTGAAATAAAAAAAAAGAGAAAAACAATCCTTAACTTATCTATTGAACTTGAGTAAATGAATGACTGAACAAGTTTTAGGAGCGACAGCAGAAAGAAATAATTTATTAAGAACTACGAATGAGAAGAAATTGTGGAAAACCATATTAGCCAACGTCCTGAAGGGACACGGCACATAGAAGAAGAAGAAGAAGAAGAAAAAGAAGAAGAAGAAAAGGAAGAAGAAAAAGTTGTAGTATTTGCGATTCTAAACAAAAAATATTTATCCTCCTCAACAGGTGTTTACTCGTGCAACCAGACTGGCAACTGGGTCCCACCCATTCACTGTTAGATTAGCCAAATGCAGACGACTATTCTACTCCTGCAGCTTCCTCTCTCGCACTTCCCGCCTGTGGAACTCACTCCCGTATTCTTGCTTTCCTGACGGCTACAACCTCCAGAAATTGAAATGCAAAATCAATAGTCATCTACTAACCACTGGACTCTAGCTCTCACCCCTCCCCTGTATAACCTTCCCTTTCTCTCCACCTATGTATCTGTCATCGCACCTGCTTTCTCAGATTTCTATTGTTCCTTTCTAACTAGCTTGTACTCCTCACTCTTTTCTAATTAATCTTTTTACAGTTATGTAGCCCCCCGCACATCAGTGGCATTTCTGCATTGCTCGGGGTGAAATGATTAAAAAAAAAATTAAAAATCTGGGATACACAAAAACTATATATATAAAAAGTAAATCGCTTTAAGACACAAAATAACAGAAACATGGGTCGCGTAATAACTCGTTTACAAATGAACACCATTCAAAACTTCTACAATATAGATGTATTAAACACTTTTTTAATAAAATTGTGTACTGGCCTAATTTAATTATGTGTATTTATTTTGTAAACTTACAAACTTACAAAATTATGGCACAAGGCCGAAAAATGGGGAGGGGGAACAAAACTCGGGTTGGTCTACAGATACTCTATCCTATATCTAGATAATCAGATTCGCGACCCATACATACGTTACAATGATTCTCATTCACCATAAAAATTTGTCCATCAACACTCATACTTGTCGTGCACCAAAATACCGCAAAACATACCGAGGACCTACAAAACGCCCCAAATGTACATAAAAATTTGTGGTTTGTACAATAAATTACAAAAATAACTTTAAAAATTTTTCATGAAATGACATGATGGGAAGGGGTTATGAAGAAACAAAAAATCCCAAAACAATTTCAAATGAATATATATACATCGTGTTAGTAAGACCCAAACACACCCTCATAATTTAATTATGACCAAAAAACCAAATGATTACATATATATATATATATATATATATATATATATATAATCATTTCACCCCAAGCAAAGAATTCCACTGCAACTATTGCGCAGGGGTTTACATAGGGGAAAGTGATGAGAAAGAGTGGTAAATTACAGGAAATGTCAGAAGGAGGGTGATAGACGGTTAAGGATAGCGAGGATGAGGGTTGGGTAGATGGGAAGAGTGTTTGAGAAAATGGATGCGAGTTAGTGTGTTAGGAGGTGTCTATTGACCTTACATTTAAATTCCTGGAGATTGTAGCTGTCGGGGAAGGAAGTATAGGGAAGGGAATTCCACAGGCGGGAAGTGCGAGAAAAGAAGCTGTTAGAGTAGAAATTGCAGTTACATCTTATCTATTTCACTGTAAAAGGGTGGGACCTAGTTGCTAATCTAGTATCTAGAGCAAATTCATACCTAGGGGACACCAGTGATCTAAGTTCATCGGTGCAGAAACCATGAAAATATTTAGAGTAGAGGCACAGGGAAGCCACATCACGCCGGTGAGAGAGTAACTGCAGCCGGTCTGCCAAGTCGGTATCGATAACATTACAGATTCTCCATTGTATTTTATCAAGAACCCCTAGGAGAATAGCAAGGGCACCTGACCAGATGTGGCAGCAGTATTCAATACACGGGTAGCGAGTAGATTTATAAATGTGCAGGATAAATTCAGACGGGAAAAACTTACGGGCCCTGTACAGAGAACCAACTTTCATAGCAGCGGATTTAGCAATGGATTCGATATAGTCATTTCACTTGAGGTTCGCTGAGAATGTGAGACCAAGGAGGCGTAGTGCTTTACTCTCTGGGAGGCAAGCCTGTTCCATGCTAATGGGAGGTAGGAGCGATTGTCTATGATGGTTAATTGATAGCAGCTTCGTTTTGGAAGCATTAAGATTTACGGGCCATTTCTTACCCCGGTCCACTACGGATTGGAGGTCCTTTTCAAGATCGACAGCAAGTTTCGCTTTGTCGCGCACACCAGTTTTTTGATCGAGGCGAGAGTAAACTGTGGTGTCGTTAGCGTACATGCCTACTTGGGATCTAATGGCATCTGGGAGATCAGTAATGTAGATCAGAAAGAGCGTGGGACCTAGGATAGAGCCTTGAGGGACACCCGCGTTCGTATGGTAGTTTTGGGAAGTATGTTCGTTTAATACCACCTTCAATGTGCGGTTAGATAGGAATGACTGGATTAGGTCAAACAAATGTCTCCAGTGGTAACATAGCTCCGCAGTTTGCGTAGGTGGCCAGCATGCCAGATTCTGTCGAACGCTTTGGAGATATCCAAGGCAACGGTTCGAGTTTGGCCATTCTTGTCGAGAGCCTGGTATATATTCTCGGTGATGGTCGAAAACATATCAGCAGTAGACTTGGTGAAGCGAAAACCATACTGTTTGTCCAAGAGGAGTCTTTGAGCTGTGAGATGCTGAACCAACTCGGCGTGATAATGGCTTCAAACACTTTGCCAAAGATAGGAAGAAGGCTGTTTTGCGGGGTCAGAGGGTTCTCTAGTATACTTAAATATAGGAGCTACAGAGGAAGACTTCCAACAAGCAGGAAAGCAGATTATATATATATACTGTAATGGTTGTTGGAATGTTTTTAAATTCATAGTATCACTACACAAAAAATCTCATGTTTCGAAGCCAGCCCATTATGTTTTGGCTTCATCCTCGGGTGATTTTTTTTTTTTTATAAATAAGAATTATCTAGTTGAAAAGACCGTTTATTTGTGTTGGATTTGTTATTTTGGGGTGTTAGAGGGGTTGGTCTGTATTTTGAGTTCGTTGACCTTTTTACTGGTCTTAGGGTCAAGTGTTTGTTTTTGGCAAAGTTCATGATAGGTTAATCTATTAATCTTGAAAGGGCTGGTGGTCCTGGCGCCTAGCGTGATGTTGTTTGGTTTAGGGGTTGGTAGGTATAAAAGTAAATGCATGAAAAGAAGATAAATAAACCTACGAGTTCAACAACTTAGTTACAACATATATATATATATATATATATATATATATATATAGTGATGATCCACGTATACTGTCTTAATATGTATAGGAAAGAATATTAATAAAACGTTTTGAATTTAAAAATGTACTTTTTTGGGACAGTATTTGTTTATTTTTAATATTGTATTTTATATTTCAGACCGCCCTCGGTCCTTCATCAGAAACGAGTGATTTTTAAATTTGAATTAGAAACGTATTTCACGATAGCGTCCGAATATTTTTTTGTTTACATCACGTGGTGTGTTTGTTCATAACCTGCGGCACGTCCGTAGAGAAAGTCTGTTTGTTTTAGATAAAGATTTCTTGGAATTGTGACCAAACACACCACGTGATGTAAACACAAAAAAACATTCGGACGCTATCGTGAAATGCGTTTCTAATTCAAATTTAAAAATCACTCGTTTCTGATGAAGGACCGAGGGCGGTCTGAAATATAAAATACAATAATAAAAATAAACAAATACTGTCCCAAAAAAGTACATTTTTAAATTCAAAACTTTTTATTAATATTCTTTCCTATATATATATATATATATATATATATTATATTTATAATATTATATATTATGTATCCAATATTATATATATATATATATATATATATATATATATATAATTTCAAACATACGCTCAGTAATGGGGGCGCTAGAGGGTGTCGTCAGTGATGTCATCGCGAGGGTCCCTAGGGGGTTTCGGGTCTTTCAACATCATACCCCCCTCACCGCGCCGACCCGACCAGAGATGATCAGCCTCCGGTCCACCCTCGATGAGCACTTTCAGACATTAGAAACAACATTTATAGAGTTTAGGCCCCGTACAAAGTCTTGCACTCCACTCCCTCTATAACCCGATTTTTTCGATTATCGATTTTCGATATTTATCGGGGGTACCTCGACAAAAAAAACTAGCTAAGAACACTCGCAGACGCTTATAGTACAACTGTGTAAATTTTCAAGAAAATCGGTTTGGCCGTTTCGGAGTCTATAGGTAACGGATATACACACAAAGACAAAGTTCCATTTATAAATAAGTTTAGATTTATATATATATATATATATATATATATATATATATTCCATGTCTCGTAGAAATTAGGTGAGATGCAAAATAAAAAATGGGATAGGTATGTTGAGGTTATATGTTTTCCCTCTGTCTTTTCTACAAATATCTTCATTGCTCTGACGAGCTTATTTTCCTAGTTTAACGACTGAATAAATTTACTAATGCTACTAGACTGGCATTTAAGTTCTCACCATTTTACCGCTGAAATAGCTGAATATAACCGTCTACTGTAACAGTTTCTTTTCTCCCATTCAATTCCGTATATTTGCTTCCCTGATAATTGCAATCTCTAAAAGTTTGTGTCAATTGCCCTCTTCTATCTCCTTCATTCTCATTCATTTCTCATTCTTTCTTCGATACCCTGTTTTTTCACCCTCTGTAATGGGATCGATCCCGACTTGGCAGCTCGGCTGCAGTCGCTCTCTCACCGGCGTGACGTGGCTTCCCTGTGCCACTTCTACAAATACTTTCACGGCTTCTGCTCCAATGATCTAAGCTCACTGGTGCCCCCTAGGTATGAATTTATACGAGCTACTAGATTAGCAATTAGATACCACACTTTTACTGTGAAGCCGATAAAATGTAACCGCAATTTCTACTTTAACAGCTTCTTTTCTCGCACTTCCCGCCTGTGGAATTCCCTTCCATATACTTGCTTCCCCGACAGCTACAATCTCCAGGAATTTTTATGTCAGGTCAATAGTCATTCATCGCATTCTTTCACTCAAGCTCTTTTCTCCATCCACTCCACCCCCATTACACTGGTATTACCCTCCTCCTGACATCCGCTATAACTAACCCTCTTTCTCATCACTTTCCCCTATGTAACCCCCTGCGCAACAGTGGCTGTAAAACTGCTTTGCTTGGGGTGAAATGATAAAAAAATAACTCCCCATCCCTGGACACCAGTAATAGTCCTGTATTGCTTGGGATAAACTGATTAAAATATATTGTAGCGTTGCTGGATTGTCATGTGATAGCTATCCGTTTGTTAACTCTTATTTATATAGAAGGGAGAGTCCATTATCTGAGGACGAGGTGTGTTTCACTATAACAGAGGGAGAGTCTATTATCTGAGGAATAGGTGTGTTTCACTATAACAGAGGGAGAGTCTATTATCCGAGGAATAGGTGTGTTTCACTATAACAGAGGGAGAGTCTATTATCCGAGGAATAGGTGTGTTTCACTATAACAGAGGGAGAGTCTATTATCCGAGGAATAGGTGTGTTTCACTATAACAGAGGGAGAGTCTATTATCCGAGGAATAGGTGTGTTTCACTATAACAGAGGGAGAGTCTATTATCCGAGGAATAGGTGTGTTTCACTATAACAGAGGGAGAGTCTATTATCCGAGGAATAGGTGTGTTTCACTATAACAGAGGGAGAGTCTATTATCCGAGGAATAGGTGTGTTTCACTATAACAGAGGGAGAGTCTATTATCTGAGGAATAGGTGTGTTTCACTATAACAGACTCAGCCCTGTGTACTGATTAATGAAGAAAAAACACAATGCTATCTGAAAAATCTATAGCTAATGGAATCTCTACATTAAGGTCAAGTCTTATATTTTTTTCTTTAAAAATAGTTCTATGGCTATTGCATCTGGAATTGAGATAATCCACAGAGAAAGAAAGGGAAGAAACTAGGGTAGGTAGTTTAATTTCTGAAGCAGAACAAGAAGTAACTCTTTCCATTGTTTAAGAATCTAGTCCTTCCATCGCAAGATTATTGATTTCGAATGTTCAATCTCCGCGGAATTGCCAGGTTGATCACATTGAGAATACAAATCTTTCTTGTAGGTATTAGTTACATTCAGCTTAAGTTTTCCTGACATAAAGCTAAGCCTAGGGAAGGGAGTGGTAAGATTATGTTACGCCAAGCCTCCAAATAATGTCAGCCAGATTAACTTACGTTACTATGGATCGAACACGGGGACAGAAAACTGGAGCAAAATAGACAACGAAGGATACAAAAAACGACTCTCATAGAATTACTGAATAAAAAGTATCAAAGTGAAACAGCAGACGTTATGATCTCTACATGAAATAAAAAAAAATTAATGTTTATTAATGGCCATATCTGTTCTTGAATGCGTATGCGTTAAGTTGAGACCAATGACAATATTCGTTGACTCGTCAGTGGTTGCATAGATTTTGCATAATTTATTGAATCAAAATAAAAATGAGGCTTTTAGGATGCGGACGATACAGTGCTGATTGCGGACACGGAAAGGAAACTACAAGACCTCCTACGGAAAGTAGCAGTGGAGAGTGACAAAAAGGGACTACAAATAAACTTTAAGAAAACTGAGTGCATGGTCATCAGCAAAAGATACAACACAAAATGCCAAATACAGGTGGGAGATACCAGAATCAAGCAAGTACAAAAATTTAAGTACCTAGGAAGTTTTCTAACAGGAGATGGAAAGTGCGACACAGAGATCCGAAGGCGAATTGGCATGGCAAAGGACGCGTTCCAGAAGATGAGCAAAACACTAACACACAGGAAAATCTCAATAGAAACAAAGAAAAGAGTGCTGGACTGCTACGTGATGTCAGTTCTTCGATACGGCAGTGAATGCTGGACAATATCATCGAAAATGAGGACAAAACTGGAAGCAGCCGAAATGTGCTTCTACAGAAGGATGCTACGGATATTGTGGACTGAGCAGTGAAGCAACGATGAGGTGTTGGAAAGAATGGCAACAAAAAGGAAATTGATGCTGAGCATTAGGAAGAGACAACTGAAGTTCCTGGGACATGCAATGAGGAAGGAGAGCCTGGAGAACCTGATACTGACTGGCCAGATAGAAGGAAAGAGAGACAGAGGAAGGTAGCGGATAACATATCTGCAGGGCCTGATCAGGTGGATGACGGAACGGGGGTTGCCAGGAGCAACAGGAGCAAACCAACTAAGAGCCACAAGGGATAGGGAGACATGGAGAACCATGATCGCCTACGTCCTGAAGGGACAGGGCACATAGAAGAAGAAGATCAATGCTTCTCAAACTATCTGATGTGGTAGACCGGTAGTTTTTTTGGGTTTTTTTTTTTGTTTTTTTTTGTTTTTGGTTTTTTTAATGTGCCAGGGACCAGCAAGTAAAACAAGCGAATCCAGCTGAGTAGGGGGAGGGGGACTGTGAACCCCGGAATTTTTTTTTTTTTTTGAGATATGTACTATTTCAGGGACATTTTGAAACTATCTGTAATAAACATGAGGACATGATATCTTGTTCATTCTAAGGGCAGTCATCATTGTCGCAACAAGTCTTCCTAGTGTGTCATTGACCGGTACCATATTTGTGCTATATTAGTTATGGCCACTGGTTTCGAGGGTATATATTTTAAAAAATCCAGAAAAAATATTTAAAGTTAATATTAATACTTCGTAAGCAATTTGAATTTAATAAAAGGCATTAATCCTCTAAAAAATAGACAAACAGTAAAACAAGATATTAATTTTAATTAAAGACGTATTTAAAATATATGATATGCATATATCATGGATATATGAATGGAACAAAGTCTAATGCGTATTCAGTTCACTGTTTTGCTGTTCATTATATCGCATTCGTTAGTTGGATAGCAATAACTTTTAACATGAGTGAGTAAATGAACAATGTAGCCATAATAATATAAAACTAAAATGAAAATTAAAAAAAAAAAACGAAAACGAGTCAGATATCCTGGCAGTCTCTTGTGGCAGAGAGTTTTACTATTGTTTCTTTCCTGGAAAATCTACGCGTACCAGAAGACCATGGATCGCGTACCGGCGACGGTACGCGTACCACACTTTGAGTAGCACTGGTCTACAGGAAATAAAACGAATTTTTATAGAAAGTGTGAGAAAATACTAAATATTGGTAACTAAATAAGAATTTATTGAATCTATGCAGGGTGCAAGGGATAATAGTTTAAATTAGGCAAAAATTAAAACAATACTGACACACCATTTTAACAGATATACACTACAGGTCATAATTATTAGGCAACCCTAGTTTTTTTTTTAAGAAATGATGTATTTCATACTATTTTTAGTATTTATTGCCAAGTGGATAATTCTAAATGAAAATAGAACTTCTTTGTTTTTTTTGTTATTACTACTTTGCAAAATTTTCAAGGGAAGTAGCGACAAATTACCCATCGCACCCTGTAGATTTGCTATATCTATCTATCTATCTATCTATCTATCTATATATATATATATATATATATATATATATATATATATATACTACCGGCCGTAATTATTAGGCCGCCCCATTTTTTTGAGAAGAAAATTTTAAATAAATTTTTAAAAAAGAAAATTTTAAATAAATTTTTAAATAAAAATAGAATGTTTTAATGTTTTTTTTATTATTATTACTTTGCAAAAGTTTACGAGGCAATGAAGCAAAGATGAACTCGTCCGAATCAACCTAAATTTTCTTCATTCTTTCATTGATGAAACTGCAATATCGGTAATTATTAAATATTTATAAAAAAGACTCATTCTAGTTTTATTTACAATTATTCTTCTTCTTCTATGTGCCTTGTCCTTTCAGGACGTAGGCGATCATGGCTTTCTCTCTATCCCTGGTGGCTCTTAGCACGCTTTGTCTTGTAACATCTCGCAGTCCCCGCTGTCATCCACCTGCTCAGGCCCTTCCCAGATATTTAAATTTTTGCACCTGCTTGATTTTAATATCCCCCACCTGTCTTTGGCATTTTGGATTACTCTTTCATTCCGTTTTCTTGCAGTTTATTTGTAGCCCTTTCTTGTCACTCTCTTCAGCTACCTTCTGTAGGAGGTCTTGTAGTCTTCTTTTCGTGTCTGCAATCAGCACCATATCGTCTGCGAATATTTTTTTATTTTTTTTTTAATCATTTCACCCCAAGCAAGGCATTCCACTGTCACTATTGCGCAGGGGGTCACATAGGGGAAGGTGATGAGAAAGAGTGGTTAGGGGGTTACATAGGGGAAAGTGATGTGAAAGAGTGGTTGGATATAGGAAATGTCAGAAGGAGAGTGATAGACGGGTAGGGATACCGAGAACGAGGGTTGGGTAGATGGGAAGAGTGTTTGACAGAATGGATGCGAGTTAGTGTGTTAGGAGGTGTCTATTGACCTTACATTTAAACTCCTGGAGATTGTAGCTGTCAGGGAAGCAAGCATGCGGTAGGGAATTCCACAGTCGGGAAGTGCGAGAAAAGAAGCTGTTGGAGTAGAAATTGCCGTTACATTTTATCGGTTTCACTGTAAAAGGGCGGGACCTAGTTGCTAATCTAGTATCTTGTGCAAATTCGTTCCTAGGGAGCACCAGTGATCTAAGTTCATCGGAGCAGAAGCCGTGAAAGTTGTTGTTCAAATCGTGACCTCTGATGACAAATCCTGGCATATTCTAGGGTCCTCAAAAATTATTCACTTGGCAATAAACACAAAAAAAATGTATGAAATGCATAATTTTGTTAATACTCCGTATTAACAAAATAATGCATTTCATACATTTTTTTTTATCTAGTTGCTAATCTAGTATCTCGTTCAAATACGTATTTAGGGGGCACTAGTGACCTAAGTTCATCGGAGCAGAAGCCGTGAAAGTATTTATAGAAGAGACACAGGGAAGCCACGTCGCGCCGGTGGGAGAGAGACTGCAGGCGGTCTGCCAAGTCGGTATCTATCCCATTACAGACCCTCCTCTGAACCTTATCGAGAAGACCGAGGAGAACAGCAGGGGCACCCGACCAGATATGACAGCAGTATTCAATGCACGGGCGGATGGTAGATTTATAAATGTGCAGGATAGATTCAGATGGAAAAAACTTCCGGGCCCTACACAGAGAACAGACTTTCATAGCAGCGGATTTAGCAATGGATTCGATATCGTCATTCCATTTGAGGTCCGCTGAAAGTGTGAGACCAAGGAGGCGCAGTATTTTACTCTCTGGGAGGCAAGCCTGGTCCATGCTAATGGGAGGTAGGTGAGATTGTCGATGATGGTTAATTGAGAGTAGCTTCGTTTTAGAAGCATTAAAATTTACTAACCATTTCTTACCCCAGTCCAATATGGATTGGAGGTCTTTTTCAATCTCGGCTGCGAGGTTAGCTTTGACGCCTACACCAGATTTTTGTAGGAGGCCAGAATAAACTGTGGTGTCATCGTCGTACAAACCTATTTGGGCTCTTATGGAATCAGGGAGATCATTAATGTATATCAGGAAGAGTGTAGGACCTAAGATGGAGCCTTGGTGGACACCTGCGTTTGTATGGTAGTTCTGAGAGGCATATCCGTTTAATACCACCTTCATTGTCCGGTTAGAGAGGAATGACTGGATTAGTTCAAACAAATGTCCAGTTATGCCATAGCTCCGCAGTTTACATAGAAGGCCAGCATGCCAAATTCTGTCGAACGCCTTAGATATATCCAATGCAACGGTTCGGGCATCGCCATTCCTGTCGAGTGCCTGGTATATGTACTCGGTGATGGTCGTTAGCATATCAGCAGTAGACCTGGTGAAACGGAAACCATATTGATTGTCCAAGAGGAGCCTGTGTACTGTGAGATGCTGAACCACCTCGGCGTTGACTGTATTTACTAGCCTTCCCACGCAGGCCGGATGTGACACATGGTCATTTTATAGTGGGTATTCCCGGCCATATAGCCGGGCCAAAAAATATGTGTCTATTTTTCCCCAGTCGTGGTTCTACCCTTCGGCGGAACCACGACTGGGTTACTGCTCACTGCTCGGAAGCAGAGAGCGCCCTCTACCCGAAGGCAGAGAGCTGACAGTGTCGTAGAGTCGTCAGTCTAGTGACTCTGTGCGACTCGGCGTTGACAATGGAAATTATGGCCGGTAATATATATATATATATATATATATATATATATATATATATATATGTATGTATGTATGTATAGCAAATCTACAGGATGCGATGGGTAAATCTTCACTATTTGCCTTGTAAAATTTTGCAAAATAATAATAACAAAAGAACCATTCTATTTTTATTTCCAATTATTCACTTGGCAATAAATACTAAAAACTAGTATGAAATACATCATTTTTTTAAACAATGGGATGGCCTAATAATTATGGCCGGTAATATATATATATATATATATATATATATATATATAGCAAATCTACGAGGTGCAATGGATAGTTTTTTCTTGTTACTCTCTTCAGCTACCTTTTGTAGGAGGTCTTGTAGTTTTCTTTCCATGTCTGCAATCAACATTGTATCGTCAGCGTATATTATGTTGTTCAAATTGTGTCCTCCGATGACAAATCCTGGCATAACATCTAGGGTTCTCAAACATTATTCACTTGGCAATAAATAGTAAAAAATAGTATGAAATGCATATTTTTTTTAAAACTCTGGGGTGGCCTAATAATTATGACCGGTAGGGTTCTCCTGAAACTCTTCTGAACCGTCTCCTTCTTTGCCTCCTGTTCATCTTTGGAGCTACAAAAGAGGTTTGTTGGTCTCTTGTTTTAGTGCTCCCTACACATGATGATCAGGAGGATTTTCGATATTGTCTGACATCGATGACTGGGTTCTCTTGCATGTGTGGTATGGTGCGGAGTCATATTGCCAGATATGGGATCTTCCATCAGTTACCCTCTTAATCTGGAACGTTACTACCTCTTAAAAGACATTTTTGTGGGCTTCTGAGTTGAGCCTGAGGCCTCTTGGATCGATAAATGGAGGCATATCATCGCAATCTTATATCTAGCAATAGGACTCTGCACCATACCACACATGCAGCAGAAGCCAGTCATCGATGTCAGACAATTTCTACACTCAGTCAGTTAAGTGCCATACGTGATACACGTTTTGGGCGATCATGTCTCGAAAGAGACATGACTGAATGGGCAGAAGATTATCGCGTAGTAGGTTGCCATTGCTTTCTGTGGTAGACTGGTTGCCAACCAAGGCTATAGAACCCAATCTGTCCCATTATTTAGCCTATAACTGGAGGGAGAAACGATAGATTTTATTACATAATTATATTAAGTATAATTAGTGGGTGATCAGTTTATTACTTCATAACAATAAAAGAACGATCCCCAACTTTATGCACCGTAAAAGTTTTAATTGTTTCCATTTATTATATTCAGTCAGTCAGTTAAGTGCCATACGTGATACACGCTTTCGGCGATCATGTCTCGAAAGAGACGTGACTGACTGGGCAGAAGATTATCCCGCAGTAGGTTGCCATTGCTTTCTGCGGTAGACTGGTTGCCAGCCAAGACTATAGAACCCAATTTGTCTTGCCATTTAACTCATAGCTTGATGGAGAAGCGATAGAATATATTCCATTATTATATTAAGTATTATTAACTGGGGATCAGTTTATTACTTCATAACAATAGAAAACCGATCCTCCATTTTATGCCCAGAAGAAGTTTTAATGATGTTTCCAACTATTATATTCAGTCAGTCAGTTAAGTGCCATACATGATACACGCTTGGGCGATCATGTCTCGAAAGAGACATGACTGACTGAGCAGAAGATTATCCTGCAGTAGGTTGCCATTGCTGTCTACAGTGGATTGGTTGCCAGCCAAGGCTATAAAACCCAGTCTATTTTATTATTTATCCCATAAGTGGCGGGAAGAGACGGTTTAATACATTTCCCAAGGGTATTTGTGCGTAAATGAATGCAAGGAATTCAACTGGAATTCGAACTCGGCTCCCCGATTTGTCGTTCCGAGTCGACATCCACTGCACCACAACGCACATCCGTGAGGCCCGGAAGAAAGATAAATGGAGGCATAACATCGCCATCCGATATCTGGCAATAGGACTCTGCACCATACCACACATGCAGGAGAAACCAGTCATCGATGTCAGACAATTTCTACAACTATCCTGATTATTATGTGTAGAGAACATCAGAGCGAAAACCTAACAAACCTCTACAAACACCTACGTAATCACCATTAACCTCATCTTTTGCTTTCCGAATCATATGCACTGTCCTCAGATTGACACCCAAACACTTTGAAATGCCCGCATTGAGGCTTTCGGTGTGAATGCTAGGCAATACAGCATGCCGTTCCCATATTGCATCATGGTGTTTTTTCTCACTATCGGTGCCCAACAGACAGTCGATAAAATTAAAAATAGCAATATGCATGCGCGTAAAGAATATAAAAAGTCGACAGTTTACGCATCGCCCCCTCTATAAATAAAAGACTTTACCGAAAAATTGGTGAAAAATATTCTATTATTTTATACAATGGTGAGCAACATTACAGTGATAGATAGATAGATAGATAGATAGATAGATAGATAGATAGATAGATAGATAGATAGATAGATAGATGTAAACAGAATGAGATAGATAGATAGATAGATAGATAGATAGATAGATAGATAGATAGATAGATAGATAGATAGATAGATGTGAACAGAATGAGTAGATAGATAGATGGATAGATAGATAGATGTGAACAGAATGAGATAGATAGATAGATAGATAGATAGATGTGAACAGAATGAGATAGATAGATAGATAGATGTGAACAGAAGAGATAGATAGATAGATAGATAGATAGATAGATAGATAGATAGATAGATAGATAGATAGATAGATGTGAACAGAATGAGATAGATAGATAGATAGATAGATAGATAGATAGATGAACAGAATGAGATAGATAGATAGATAGATAGATAGATAGATGTGAACAGAATGAGATTGATAGATAGATAGATAGATAGATAGATGTGAACAGAATGAGATAGATAGATAGATAGATAGATAGATAGATAGATGTGAACAGAATGAGATAGATAGATACATAGATAGATAGATGTGAACAGAATGAGATAGATAGATAGATAGATAGATGTGAACAGAATGAGATAGATAGATAGATAGATAGATAGATGTGAACAGAATGAGATAGACAGATAGATAGATAGATAGATGTGAACAGAATGAGATAGATAGATAGATAGATAGATAGACAGATAGATAGATAGATAGATAGATAGATAGATAGATAGATAGATAGATCGATATGAACAGAATGAGATAGATAGATAGATAGATAGATGTGAACAGAATGACATAGATAGATAGATAGATAGATAGATAGATAGATAGATAGATGTGAACAGAATTAGATAAATAGATAGATAGATAGATAGATAGATAGATAGATAGATAGATAGATAGATAGATCGATGTAGACAGGGTAGGATAGATAGATAGATAGATAGATAGATATAGACAGAATGAGATAGATAGATAGATAGATAGATGTGAACAGAATGAGATAGATAGATAGATAGATAGATAGATAGATAGATAGATAGATAGATCGATGTGACAGAATGAGATAGATAGATAGATAGATAGATAGATAGATAGATAGATAGACAGACAGAATAAAGGATAGATAGATGTGAACAAGTGAGATAGATAGATAGATAGATAGATAGATAGATAGATAGATAGATAGATAGATGTAGACAGAGATAGGATAGATAGATAGATAGATAGATAGATAGATAGATAGATGTGAACAGAATGAGATAGATAGATAGATAGATAGATAGATAGATAGATGTAGACAGATAGATAGATAGATAGATAGATAGATAGATAGATAGATAGATAGATGAATGTGAACAGAATGAGATAGATAGATAGATAGATAGATAGATAGATAAATGTGAACAGAATGAGATAGATAGATAGATAGATAGATAGATCTATGTGAACAGAATGAGATAGATAGATAGATAGATAGATGTGAACAGAATGAGATAGATAGATAGATAGATAGATAGATAGATAGATAGATAGATAGATAGATCGATGTGAACGAATGAGATAGATAGATAGATAGATAGATAGATAGATAGATAGATAGATAGATAGATCGATGTGAACAGAATGAGATAGATAGATAGATAGATAGATAGATAGATAGATAGATCCACGTAAGACAGAATGAGATAGATGAATGGATAGATGTGAACGAATGAGATAGATAGATAGATCGATGTGAACAGAATGAGATAGATAGATAGATAGATAGATAGATGTGAACAGAATGAGATAGATAGATAGATAGATAGATAGATAGATCGATGTAGACAGATAGATAGATAGATAGATAGATAGATAGACAGAATGAGATAGATAGATAGATAGATAGATGTAGACAGAGATGAGATAGATAGATAGATAGATAGATAGATGTGAACAGAATGAGATAGATAGATAGATAGATAGATAGATAGATAGATAGATAGATAGATAGATGTGAACAGAATGAGATAGATAGATAGATAGATAGATAGATGTAGACAGAATTAGATAGATAGATAGATAGATAGATGTGAACAGAATGAGATAGATAGATAGATAGATAGATAGATAGATAGATAGATAGATAGATGTGAACAGAATGAGATAGATAGATAGATAGATAGATAGATAGATGTAGACAGAATGAGATAGATAGATGGATAGATAGATAGATAGATAGATAGATAGATAGATAGATAGATAGATGTGAACAGAATGAGATAGATAGATAGATAGATAGATAGATAGATAGATAGATAGATAGATGTGAACAGAATGAGATAGATAGATAGATAGATAGATAGATAGATAGATAGATGTGAACAGAATGAGATAGATAGATGGATAGATAGATAGATAGATAGATGTGAACAGAATGAGATAGATAGATAGATAGATAGATAGATAGATAGATAGATAGATAGATGTGAACAGAATGAGATAGATAGATGGATAGATAGATAGATAGATAGATGTAGACAGATAGATAGATAGATAGATAGATAGATGGATAGATAGATGTGAACAGAATGTGATAGATAGATAGATAGATAGATGTGAACAGAATGAGATAGATAGATAGATAGATAGATAGATAGATAGAATGAGCAGAAATTGCAATTATATATAAACTTTTTTGAGATAAATAAATCTATCCGAGCAGACGAAGAAGGAAAACGAAAGACAGAAGACAAGAAATAATGAAAATGGATCTTTTAACTTTCTATCCGATGCACGACAATTCTTTTTGGAATTCAGGCGAGCTGAACGTGATTCAGCAAATCTTAAAGATACTATTTACGTCCGATTGACAGCATTGCAGCGTCCGCTTATTCAACCGGCCTTTCTTTTATTACTCGTGGGAAAAAACTAAACTCCACCTTATGAAGCCATTTTCACCAATTTTCTGCTTCAGTTTCCCAGAAGTATGTGCAATCTCCAACTAGACCGTATCTGCAAAAAAATTAAATAACAGGAAAGTTCTGTTCTCATCTTTTAGCATTGGTCAATCGATTCTAATCACCGTCTTTTATGGATCTATCATTTTTATATATATATATATATATATATATATATATATATATATATATACTAGCAGTATAGTCCTGCGTTGCGCGGGTGTAATGAAAGCTTTAAAACTAATCCATGGTCCTGAAGCTCAGACTCTTTTGGACGTTGGCACGAAAGACTAAAAAGCAATAGTTGTTTCCAGTTAAAGCGAAACCGTAGACTGAAAGAAAAATGAATGGTTGTAAGTCAAATTTTGATTTCCTGGTATCGATATCAAATAAGTTTTTTTCATCATAAACTGAATTTTGAAGGCTAAATAAGTCCTCTGAGTAAATGATATCATGTTTGAGACTAAGAACTGCAATTATACCTACTTAGAGCCAAACCCGAAGCAAAAACTAAAATAAAAGGGCTGAAAAAATGCATGCAGGCAGATAAACAGACACGCACACAAACATCTTGCCTTTTATATACATATATTATCGATTTTCTGCACTATTGTAAGAACTGCAACCTTGAAACTTCTGAATATCGTTTCTTATGTCTTTGTCTATGAGTGTATCAAATTTGATTAAAATCGGACCACTCCTTCTATAACCCGATTTTTTCGATTATCGATTTTCGATATGTATCGGGGGTACTTCGACACAAAACCTACCTAAGAACACTCGCAGTCGCTTTAGTACAACTGTGTAAATTTTCAAGAAAATCGGTTCCGTCGTTTCGGTGTCTGTAATAATGAAGTATAAGACTACAAATGTTTTTGTATTTAAATTTAGTTTTTATAATTAATCTATTTTTTATATTTAACCTTAATTTAAAATTTAGGAAATCTCTTTTTTATATAAAACTTTAATAATATCACAGTTTCTAGTATTAAATAAAGGTAAAATTTGAGGTATGTGTGTTGTTAATAATATAAAGATTTATCGTTTCTAGAGATCTTAGCTTTTGTAATTTTAGCATGATTGTAAGGTTAGTTCTTAAATGTGTTTGCAGTTTACTGTGGTTTCATGCCTCTGGTTAAGTAATCTGTTGCTCCTCATGTATTTAATGATTTCCATTTTTTTTCCTGAAGAGAAACGAAACATGGTTCCTTTACCGATTTAGATGATCTGGTCTTTTTGAGGATTTTTCATTTAACTTTAGGTGTTTTATTTTCGTTTTATATATATATATATATGCGTTGTAATAATATTTAGCACCAAAGTGTTTGCTTTTTCAGTGGTTTTACTGAGAAAATATATTTTGGCAAGTAGGTTTATTTTTATCGTAAAGTGCTCTCTATCGGTAGAGGGAGATAGAGAGTTGATAAGTACAAAATGTTTGTCAATTTAACTGAACAGATTCATGTCGACTTCGAAGTTTTGTGAGGACACCTTAACGGTGTTCTAACTCTGGTCGATCACGAACCTGCTCAATTAAAGTGACAAACTCTTCCCGCTTATATACATACATATATATATATATATATATATATATATATATATATATATATATATATATATATATATAGCCTTTGAGATTTGAAAAAATATCACTCGACTGGCAGTCGAGTGCAAGGGAAAATTTACTCGCCCCAAAATCATTTTACCCGACTGACTCCGTTTTCTTAATAGTCGCCTAATGTAAACATAGCGTGAATCGCTAACGGAAAAACAAAAAATGAAATTTTAATTAAAATTAAAATTATTTTTAAAAAATTTTAAAATAATAACAAAATGGACGGAGCATGTGTGCAACGATGAGGTGTTGGAAAGGATGCAAACGAGAACAAAACTGATACTAAATATCAGAAAGTGACAAATGAGGTTCCTGGGACACGTAATGAGGATAGAAGGCCTGGAGAACTTAATACTTTCAGGTCGTATAAAGGGAAGGAGAGACAGGGAATGCAGCGCGAGACGTACTTGTTAGGTCTGAGAAAATGGATGGTAGAGTGGGGTTTACAGACAGCAAGAGAAAAATATTGATAGTGACAAGAGACGGAGCCAAGTGGAAGTCCATGATCGCCTACGTCATGAAGGGACACGGCACATGGAGAAGAAACCTCGGATTTTAGCTGAAAAACTATGTGTTTTTTCATGTTGGGGAACAGATAATAGGCAGATGGGGTCAAATCAGGAGAATAGGAAGGGTGGTCAATCATTTTACATCTACAGTCTTTCAGAGTAACTATTGAAATCAAGGACTTGAATGCAAAAAAGATAGGTAAAAACAACTAATAACACACCTAATGAGATTTTGTAAATGGTTGGCAGAACAAAGATTCAGAATAAAAAAGAAAAAAAAAAGAAAAAATTTTACCAAGAGCTACAAAGTACAGGAAGTTGTGGAGAGCCATCATCGTCCACGTCCTGAAAACACATGACATATAGGATTAGAATAAGGAAATAGACATAATCTATGAGCGGTCATGTTCAGTTGTTACACTTGCAAGTTCCATGGCCGTATCTGACTACCGGGCATGGGTCCGGGCTGATCCGTGCAATCATAGCAAAAATCCGGGCAAGGAAAAATGTCTTCGTCAGAAATCAAACTAAACAATTCACAAAGAAAGAAAGAAAGAAAGAAAGAAAGAAAGAAAAACGAAGAAAACATCCGAATGAACGCAGTAAAAATCTGTTTGTTTATTTATTAATTTTGGGAGAAAAGACTGGTTATACTCAGAAAGTCCAAACTCGATTTCCTGCTTTCATTCACGTCCTGTGCCTAATTTCCATTGGCATAGCCGAAAAGATTCGCAAAAATCATAGTTTCTGGAAACGGATGAGACTGATGACGTCATCACATTGTCAACTAATAAATCCGGGCAATTTTCTCTGTGCCTGGTGTTTCTATAGGCATTAGCTATGGCCCTGTATATATATATATATATATATATATATATATATATATATATATATATATATATTCCATCAATCTCCCAGCATTGTAAGTAATTTATTTTGCCTTGTCCTTTTCCTTAATTCCCTTAAAATGTCTTCATCAGAAATGAAACTAAACAATTCACGAAGAAAGAAAGAAAGAAAAAAGAAATGAAGAAAACATCCGAATGAATGCAGTAAAAATCTGTTTGTCTACTTATTAATTTTGGGAGAAAAGACTGGTTATACACAGAAAGTCCAAACCTGATTTCCTGCTTTCATTCACGTTCTGTGCCAAATTCCATTGGAATAGCCGAAAACATCCGCAAAAATCATGGTTTCTAGAAACGGATGACACTGATGACGTCATCACATTGTCAACTAATAAATCCGGGCAATTTTCTCTGTGCCTGGTGTTTCTATAGGCATTAGCTATGGCCCTGTATATATATATATATTCCATCAATCTCCCAGCATTGTAAGTAATTTATTTTGCCTTGTCCTTTTCCTTAATTCCCTTAAAATGTCTTCATCAGAAATGAAACTAAACAATTCACGAAGAAAGAAAGAAAGAAAAAAGAAATGAAGAAAACATCCGAATGAATGCAGTAAAAATCTGTTTGTCTACTTATTAATTTTGGGAGAAAAGACTGGTTATACACAAAAAGTCCAAACCTGATTTCCTGCTTTCGTTCACGTTCTGTGCCAAATTCCATTGGAATAGCCGAAAACATCCGCAAAAATCATGGTTTCTAGAAACGGATGACACTGATGACGTCATCACATTGTCAACTAATAAATCCGGGCAATTTTCTCTGTGCCCGGTGTTTTTTTTTTAGCATCAGCTACGGCCCTGCTTGCAACTGACCATAATGATAATCATCACATTCAGACATACAAGGGTTAGCGGAAAAGTCCGTAGACTGACCAAGCTATTCTCATGCAATGTGACCAAATGACGTTATTTTTTAACATAGCCCCACTTGCAGTGTTATCAATCAGCGTCTAGTGAACACGATCAATGTTTTCTATCTTTGTGGCAGATGCCAGACGTCCAGACCTTATATTATATTTCTGACATCTTTCAATTATAATACGCGAAAGATTATCCGTGAGTATGAACGGATTTTTTCAAAAATAAGCAGACACAGTGTTTTAACAAGAAAAAAAATACTTCTTACAAAATAAATTTAATATTTAGTATAATAGCTTTTTGCTTTGAAATAATCAAATAATTACGACAATTTACCAATCGCACCTACTATATATATATATATATATATATATATATATATGTATATATATAGTACTGTGCAAAAGTATTAGGACAAGAACTATTTTATCATTTATGAGTCATATTGACAGAAAAACAATTTAATTAAAATAAATCTATTTGATTTACTCAACAAATTATTTAACAAGAAAAAAAATACTTGTTACAATATAAATTTAATATTTAGCATAATTGTCTTTTGCTTTGATCACAGCCTTCATTCTGTCAGGCATTGACATCACAAGCTTCTTCAATGTATCTAATGGTATCTCCTGCCAAGCAGCTTGTATTTCTTCCCAAAATGTGTCTTGCGAAGTAACATTAGATTTATCAATTCAAGAGGGGGGAATAAGAAAAATAGTCAGTCATATCCAAGGATAATAGAATAATGAGTAGTTTCAAAATAACTTGTTTAATAGAAAATAGAAAAATTAAATATAACTTCTTTTTAATACATTTCTTTTACACCTAGTTTTAAATAATTATTATTTATTAGCAATTTACCTGGATTTTCATCCTGTATTTGAATTTCAGTGAGGTTTTTAGGAAAATCACCCCCCCCCCAGTCCTAATACTTTTGCACACTACCGGTAGTGTGCAAAAGTGTTAGGACAGGGGAGATTTTAAACTTTATTTTGATGCCTCTTAAAAGATAAAATAGTTCTTGTCCTAATACTTTTGCACAGTACTGCACACACACACACACACACACACACATATATATATATATATATATATATATATTAAGTTGATAATGATGGCTCAACGAGCAGTATTTTGAAAAGCCATTTTAACATAGTACCCATGGTATATTTTAGCTGAATTTTGTTATACATAATAATTAACGTGTACTCTTTAATAATTTTTAACTTGATTCAGACAAAAAATATTCTTGAAACATAGAAGTTTTTATGAACATCCCAAAATATGATATTCGTTTACTTTTTGCATGAGTTTAAACTTGGACATAGTGCCTCTCAACCTTCTGCCAATATTAACAGAGTATGGAGAGATGTATCCGTAAGTGATCGGACAGTTTGAAGGTGGGTCCAGAAATCCCATACTGGGGATGAGTGCCCCTAATTTGAAGAAGGTAGAAGACAGTCATGCAGTCTTTACAACGAACAATTTCAAGCAGTTCTTGAGCAAAGCCACGTCAAATTGTCAGAGAAATATCCCAGACATTTGGTGACAGAACTGCAACAATCTCACGCCATTTACCGAGCATTGGCAGGACGAAAAGCCTCGACAAATGGGTTCCTCATGATATCAATAAGAATCAAACTTAGGCTTTTTTTTTAAATGAGCACGATGCACTTTCTGCGAAACACCAATGATTACTTTCTTGATCTGTGTGTGTGTGTGTGTGTGTGTGTGTGTGTGTGTGTGTGTGTGTGTGTGTGTGTGTGTGTGCAGTACTGTGAAAAAGTATTAGGACAAGAACTATTTTCTTTTATGTGACATCAAAATAAAGTTTAAAATCACCCGTTCTAACACTTTTGCACTACTACCGGTAGTGTGCAAAAGTATTAGGACAGGGGTGATTTTCCTAAAAACCTCACTGAAATTCAAATCCAGGGTGAAAAGCCAAGTAAATTGCTAATAAATATTGATCATTTAACACTAGGTGTAAAAGAAATGTATTAAAAAGAAGTTGTATTTAATTTTTCTATTTTCTATTAAACAAGTTATTTTGAAACTACTCATTATTCTATTATCCTTGGATATGACTGACTTTGATGAAAATGATTACCCTAATGATAACCATAAACGATCAGGTGCATGGCTTGATCGTAATGACTCCCCCAATTTTTCCTAAAGCTAAAATTGCATCATCAAAAATTATGGTATCCCTCTGGGGGTCTGCAATTGGTGTTATCCACTACAGGTTTCTGGAAGCAGATCAGAGCATTAATACAGAGCTTGACTGCAATCATCTTGCTAAAATGCATTCACGCTTGCCAAAATGAGGTCTGCATTGGTAAATCGACATGGTCCAATTCCGCTCTAAGATAATGCCCGGCTACATGTTGCAAGAGTGACGTTGCAAAAATTCACAGATTTGGGATAAGAGAGTTCACCATATCCTCCATATTCTCCTGGCCTTTCACCCACTGATTATTAAGCACTTAAACAAATTTTAAATGGTAAAACTTTTAGTTCCAAACCAGAGGTGGAATTAGCTTTCAAAGATTTCGTTGCATCACAGTCAATAACTTTTTATCAACAAGGAATAATTAATAAACTTGTCAATCGATGATAAATGTGCATAGATGCCCAAAGCTCGTATTTTGACTAATTTAAACCTTTTTACAGTTACTTTTTCAAGAATAGTATTAAGTTTCTGAAATTGCTTTTGTAAAACTCTAACATATATATATATATATATATATATTAGTCATCCACATACAAGCTCATCAGTGTGGCTAGACATACACTTGCTTCTGACCGAGATCGAAATTTGGTGTCAGTCGGAGTCGCTACCCGACCTCTACGCCATAAGCGCATGGAATCAGAGAAAGGAAATTTTAACGTGTTGTATATAAGCAGTGTCTACACACGCCAAACACTGAAAGAACTCCATTCGTTTCAGAAGAGTCACGCGTATATCGCAGAAGTGGAAACTGTTTTTAAAATTTTCTTTTCTAGAGAACTCAATCGTAATGAGAGCGTTATATGTTAGTCATCCACATGCAAGCTTGTTTCGCTGTATCACAGCTCATCAATGAGGCTAGACACATCCACTTGCTTCTGCCCTGGATCGAAACTCGACCGATTTGGTGTCAGTCGGAGTCGCTACTCCCTAAGCCAAAGGCATATGGAATCAGAGAAAGGAAATGTTAACGTGTGTCTAAGCAATGTATACACACGCCAGTCACTGAAAAAACTCAATTCATTTCTGAAGAGTAACGCATATATCGCAGGAGTGGGAACTGATTTTAAAATTTTCTTCTTTAGAGAGCTGAATCGTAATGAGAGCGTTATATGTTAGTCATCCACATACAAGCTTGCTTCGCTGTATCACAGTTCATCAGTGTGACTAGACACATCCACTTGCTTCTGGCCGGCATTGAAACTCGACCGATTTGGCGTCAGTCGGAGTCGCTACTCCCTAAGTCATAGACGCATGGAATCAGAGAAAGGAAATTTTTAACGTGTTGTATATAAGCAGTGTATACATACGCCAGTCACTGAAAAAACTCAATTCATTTCTAATTTCTACCAACCTAACCTCAAAGAAAATAATACCATAGCTATATTAATGTTAATTCCAGCCACCCTAATACAATTATTGTCGGAAGTAATGAGGACTTACCAGGGTGAGGCAATTTTGTCTGTAGTATGGGGGTTCTAAGTAGCGAATTCCCCATTTATCTCCATATTTATAGCCACCTTTCAGGAGTGGCAGAATGAGAGGAAGTTGGAGGTTACATGATAAAAGACCTTCCCCTCGTTAGTAGTAGCAGCCCTTTTTTTATAGTGATCTATTTTCTTACCTGATCTAAGCAGAGAGGGTCGCAAAAGAAGGGTATTTTCTTTTGCAACCAGGCTCACTCTGATAGGTCGAATTAATTTTCGACATTTTAGGGCAAATACCCAAAATTGTTCACACTAGAATTAACAGATTATCTTTCAACCTCAAAATTTTTAATGAAAACCAAAAATTATATAATATAGCCCCCCAAGAAAATCGGCTTTGTAGAAGTCAAATAACTTACCTTTCAATATGGCTGTCTTCTTTCGTCTCCATGTAGGAAGGTGAATATTGTAATTTACTAAGCGCAGCTTAGATGTGGCACAAGGCCGAAAGTATGGGGCACCCAGTGAGGATCGAACTCACTACTTAATTGCAATAGTGTTAACGAGACAAGCTTGCTAACCATTACACCACCTCGAGGTACCCATGGAAGGTGAATATTCAAGAGTGTGGATATTGTGCTGAATATTTATGGAGCTCCATGTACACACTGAAATTATCAGCCAATCACTGCTTACGGAATAGACTTGCCTGTAACAGAATGGAATCTCCCAGGTTATTATTTAAACCACCTACCAATTTGCCCTGGTGGGTTTTTGGTCAGTTGGACTCGACTTCTATTCTAGTTGATTACTGGCTGATTCTTCCATAAGATCTTTACAGGCTTCAAGAATAGATTAGTATAAGTAAAACTAGTTTTTAATTTTTACCCTTCGAGAAATAGACGTAAAAAAGGAAAGTAATGTAGATTACCCCCACCCATTCTGTAGACTATCTAAAATCAATATCGGGAGATATTTTCTGAAATTAGTAAGTCAGCATTTCCACACTAATAATAGACTACAGAAAATCTTTAATGAAAATACCCTTAAAATTCGTTATTCCTGCACATACGATATGAACAATATTATGAATTTCTGCGATAGTCAAATTTTAGAGAATTTGTGATAAGTCAGTCAGTTGAGTGCCATACGTGATACACGCTTTGGGCGATCATGTCTCGAAAGAGACATGACTGACTGGGCAGAAGATTATCCCGCAGTAGGTTGCCATTGCTTTCTGCGGTAGACTGGTTGCCGACCAAGGCTATAGAACCCAATCTGTCCTGTGATTTGACTTATAGCTAGAGGGGGAAAAGATGTATTATATTGTTAAGTAGTAATTAGTGGGGGATCAGTTTATTACTTCATAACAATATAAAACTGATCCCCCACTTTATCCCCAGTAGAAACCTCAATCATGATTTCCACTATTATATTCAGCCAGTCAGTTAAGTGCCATACGTGATACACGCTTGGGCGATCATGTCTCGAAAGAGACATGACTGACTGGGCAGAAGATTTTCCCGCAGTAGGTTGCCATTGCTTTCTGCGGTAGACTGGTTGCCGACCAAGGCTATAGAACCCAATCTGTGCTGTTATTTAACCCATAACTGGAAGGAATAGGTGGATTAATACCTTTCCCAAGAGTATTTGCGCGTAAGTGAAAGCAATGAATTCAGCTGGAATTCGTACTCGGCTCCCCGATTTCTCGTTCCGAGCCGATATCCAATGCACCACAACGCACATGATTGTGATAAGGCTAATGCTAAAACTCGTATTTTTACAATTTTGCAAATGTAGCTCTGTCTTCTGTCTAAAACTGTTCGCTAAAAAGCAAATGTAGGTCTAGTCAAGCAATCTACCAAGCCACTATCTCCCCGATAAATAACAAAAAGAATTATCAGGTTTACATCAGAATTTCGGTTGGAGAATTGAAACAACGTTACTAGTGTCATAAACACTTCTTTTCCCGATGATTCTGGGAAATAAGAGAAGAGGGACTCAACCCAATTGGGAGTCAGAGACTAATAGGTTTGGCCCGCAGGAAACTGATACTTAACATCAGGAAAAGACAACTGAAGTTTTTGGTACATTTAATGAGGATATAGGGTTTGGAGAAACTGATGCTCAAAGGACGGATAGAGGGGAAGAGTCAAGGGGTAACAACACATGACATACTTGATAGACATGAGCAGATGGATGGTGGAGCGGGGATTGAGTGGGATAACCGGAGAACGGGTATTAAGAGCAACAAGGGATAGGGAAATGTGGAGGGCCGTGATCACCTACGTCCTGAAGGGACACGGCGCATAGAAGAAAGAAGAAGCCTCCCTAGACGTAGAAAACATGAAATAATATTCCAATAAAATATAAAGTGGGGGATCAATTCTATATTATAATCAATATATAAACTGATCCCTCAATTTTTGACCAGTTTAGATGGATAGTGGATTGGGTTGGATAACAGAAGAACGGGTATTAAGAGCGACAAGGGATAGGGAGATACAGAGGGCCATGATCGCAACGTCCTGAAGGGATACGGCACATCGAAGAAGAAAAATTGTCCAAATGCTATCTTTTTCGTATTTTTTCCTTTTCTTCTTTCCTTCATTTTAGTTTTTATTCATTTCTTCTTTCAATTTCCTTTAATGTTTTCTTTCTTAATTTTCACTTCTTTCTTCTTTTCCTTCAGGCTTCCTTTCGCCTCTGTCTTCTCTCTTCAGTCAACTCTTTCTTTGTCTTGTTTTCATTCATCTTCCTACCATATGTTTCTTTCTCTTTTTTGTGAAAAGATTGGAAAAGAGAAAACCAGAAACCACATCCTAAACAGGGAACAAGGGATGAGCTTCTTAAACTGTTCAATAGACGTGGGTGGAGTGTGAACCGGACGATAATTTAGTCTATCTACTCCAATTGAGAAAAAAAAAGAGTGAAAAGATTGGAAAAAAGAAAGCCGGAAACCACATCCTAAACAGTGAACAAGGGTTGAGCCTCTACATCTGTTCAATAGACGTGGGTGGAGTGTGAACCGGGCGATAATTTAATCTATCTACTCCAATTGAGAAAAAAAAGAGTGAGAAAATTGGAAAAGAGAAAGCCGGAAACCACATCCTAAACAGGGAACACGGGATGAGCCTCTTCACCTGTTCAATAGACGTGGGTGGAGTGTGAACCGGGCGATAATTTAATCTATCTACTCCAATTGAGAAAAGAAAAGAGTGAAAAGATTGGAAAAGAGAAAGCCAGAAACCACATCCTAAACAGGGAACAAGGGATGAGCCTCATCACCTGTTCAATAGGCGTGGGTGGAGTGTGAACCAGGCAATAGTTTAGTCTATCTACTCCAAATGAAAAAAGAAAAAGAAAAGAGTGAAAAGATCGGAAAAGAGAAAGCCGGAAACCATATCCTAAACAAGGAACAAGGGATGAGCCTCTTCACCTGTTCAATAGACGTGGGTCAGTGGCGTTATAGCCTTGCTCGGGGTGATATGATTAAAAAAAATTCTCTCTTAATTATCTCTCTTTTTTCTTACAAATTTCTTTTTTCTTTTTCTTTTTCTTTTTTTTTTTTTTTTTTTTTTTTCGTCTACTTTCTTTATTTCCTTAATTCTCATTTTTCTTCATTTCTCATTGCCGGTCTCTTTATTCTTTCTTTTTATCCTGTTTTATTTATTCTTTATTTTTCGTTTTTTTTAGTTTTTTTTACTTTTCACTCTCTCTCTCTCTCTCTCTCTCTACCAATCTGTCTATCTATTACGCTTCTTCTTTCTTCTTGTCTTGCTTTCTTTTATTCCTTCTCTTTATTTTGTTTTTCCCTCCCTCCTCTCTCTCTATTTTTCTTCCTTCTCGTCCTCTTTTTTCCTTAGTTCTTCTTTTCATTCTCTTTTCTTTTCTTCGTCTCTCTCTCTCTCTCTCTCTTTCTCCTTTCATCTTCTGCTTTCTTTTTCCTTTAATTGTTTTTCTTTCTTGTTTCTACCCACTCTCTCTTTTCTTTTCGTTTCTTTGTACTTTCTTCTTTCCTTTATTTCTCTTTTTTCTTCTCTTTTCTTTCACTATTACTACTCTCTCTTCTTCTTCTTCTTCTTCTTCTTCTTCTTCTTCTTCTTCGTGTTCTCTTTTCTTTTTTTTTGGTTGTCTTTTCTTTCACTCATTCTCACTCTATCTCGCTCATCATTTTTTATCTCAAACTTTTTTCTTTTTTCTTTACGTCTCGTCTTCGCGCTCTCTCTCTCTCTCTCTCTCTCTCAATTTCTTTCTTCTCATTCTCTTTTCTTTTTTCATTTACTTCTTTGTTCTCTTTTTTTTTTTTTTGCTTTTCGGTCTCGCTCTTCCTCTCTCTCAACCTCTTCTCTCTCTCTCTCTCTCTCTTATTATTCTTTCTTCCATTCCTCTTTTCTTTTTCTTTTCTTTCATTTTCTTCCTCCTCTCTTACTCTTTCTCTCTCTCTTTATCATTTTCTTCTTTTTTCTTTCTTTTCTGTTTGATTTTACAGCTCATCTTTTTGTTTTCTTCTTTTTTTCCTTCTTTCTTCTCTTTCTCTCATTCTTTTTCCCCGTCTTTTTTCTCTTTTTCTTCTTTTATTTTTCTTCCTTCCTTTATTCATTTTTTGTTTTCTTCTTTTGCTTTTCTCTCTCGCTCTCCCTCTCTCTCAAACTCTTCTCTCTCTCTCTCTCTCTCATTATTCTTTCTTCCATTCCTCTTTTCTTTTTCTTTTTCTTTTCTTTCATTTTCATTCTCTTTTCTTCCTCCTTTACCACTCTTTCTCTCTCTCTCTCTGTATATCTTCTTTTTTCTTCATTTCTATTTGATTTTACATCTCATCATTTTTCGTTTCATCCTTTTCTTCTTTTTTTCTTCTCTTTCTCTCTTTTTTTCATTGTTCTTCTTCCCAAAACCTTTTCTCTTTTTCTTCCTTTAATTTTCTTTCTTCCTTTATTCATTAATTCTTTTCTTTTTTTAAATTTCTTCCTGATTTTTTTTTGTCTCTTTTCCATTTAATCAGTGAATGGTCCAAAAAAATTTTTTCTTTATTTCTTCTCTTACACAATGTCTGCCCATTCCCACCCCCGCTATTTCGGCCATCTTAAACTGGTTGAAAACGATAACCTTTCTTACTTCAATTTCAATTTTTCTTCCGTCATCTCTTCATAATTCCAGTCTCTCTACCACCCTTCCTTATTGAACGCTCACGTTGCATCGTTAAATAAATTCTGTCGTTACTTTTTGGCTTTAGATTTACAGATAAGACAAACAAGTTGTCGCTTCGGATGGCGTTTGGAAGTCTACAGTCAAATCAGATGAATAGACAAGATAGCCGGCATCAAGTTAGAGGAATAAAAAGAACCATACGAAATAAAAACTTCCGTTGAAGTGGTAAGAGTAAATTGAAAACAATTGATCGTATATTTTCGCTCAGAGATTAAACTGGCTTTGAATTTATTAGGTTTTGATAAGTTGGCAGCGAGAAAGAAAAATAAAAAGACGATGAAGAGGAAGTCACGGGGAAGAATCAAAATAGGTTGACGTGGGAAAAGTTTCTGCAAGGAAAAATAGAAGCGGTTAAAACGAATAATTGAAACTAAAAATGACAACAGGAAGAAATAAGAAAGAAAATTCGGAACTAAATTGAAATAAATGTTAAATATTGAAGAGAATGAAAGAGAGATTGGGTACTAAAAGACAAAAAACAATATGGAGGCGAAAAAAAAAAGCAGACGATAGCAATAAGAGAGGAGAGAGAAAGCTAAAGAGGAAACGTTTGAAGAATACAGTTATACGTCGAGGCTTAATGGACGAATGAACTGTAGAGGTGAGACAATCTAAAAATGAGAAATAGGGACTAAATTAAGGTGAAGAAAAGGTCTTAGAAGAAAAGAAGAAAAATGAAGAAGATTAAGAAGAAAAGAAACAAAAAGAAAAAATAAAGAAGAAAAATAGCAAAAGCAAGAAAAACGAAGATTAAGAAAAAAAAGAAAAATAAGAAAAAAATAATTAGAAAAAGAAGAAAAAATGTGAAGCAGATTAAGAAAAAGAAAAAAGAAAAATACAAGATGAAGAAGTAAAAGAAGAAAAGAAAAGAAAAACAGGAAGAAGAAGAATATGAAGATTAAGAAAAAAAATGAAAAAAATGAGAAAAAGAAGAAAGCAAGAAAAAAGTGAAAACAAGAAAAAGAATAATATGAAGAAGAAGAAAAAATGAAGAATGTGAAGGAGTGGATAAGAGGTGAAGAAATATATAGAAAAAGATCATGTGAAAAAAAAAGAGCAGTAACGAGACCATGGAAAAAGAGTGATTTAATTGTTTTGTTTTTATTTAATAAAAAGAGGAAAAATACTCAAGACAAGGAGAAGGGGAGATAGATAAAAGAATTTTTCTTCTTCTTCTATGTGCCTTGTCCCTTAAGGACATAGGCGATCATGGCCTTCTTCGTCTCCCTATTCCTGGTGGCTTTTAACATACTTTCTCCTATAACACCACGCAACCCCCATTCTGTCATCCACCAACTCAGGATCTTTAAATATGTTATCCGCTGCTTTCCCCTGTCTTCTTTTTCCTATATTTGACCTGTTAGTATCAGGTTCTCCAAGCCCTCCTTCCTCATTGCATGTCCCAGGAACTTTAGTTGTATCTTCCTGATGCTCAGTATTAATTTCCTTTTCATTTCCATTCTTTCCAAAACCTCATTCTTCTTCTTCTTCTTCTTCTTCTTCTTCTTCTTCTTCTTCTTCTTCTTCTTCTTCTATGTGCCTTGTCCTTTCAGGACGTAAGCGATCATGGCCTTCTACGTCTCCCTATCCCTGGTGGCTGTTAGGATGATTTCTCCTGTAACATCTCGCAGTCCCCGTTCTGTCATCCACCCGCTCAGGCCCTTCAAATATGTTATCTGCTGCTTTCCCCTGTCTCTGTTTCCCTCTATCTGGTCTGTTAGTATCAGGTTCTCCAAGTCCTCCATACATGTTCCAGGAACTTCAGCTGTCTCTTGCTGATGCTCAGTATTAATTTCCTTTTCGTCTCCATCATTTCCAAAACCTCACCATTGCTCACATGCTCGATCCATGATATCCGCAGCACCCTTCTGAAAGGAAGAAAATCTAGGAAGTTAATGAAGAAGGAGAAGAAAAAAATATGAATGCTGATAATAATAATAATAATAATAATAATAATAATAATAATAATAATAATGTCACCATTCTATGGGATTACACCATCTACACAAACAGAAAAATTGAAGTAAATAGGCTGGACATTATTGTTAAAAACCAGAAAGAAAAAACTTGCCTATTAATTGATATGGCTTGTCCAGCAGATTGTAACATAGCAACCATGGAATTTGAAAAACTGTCAAAATATAAAGATCTGGGAAATTAAATAGAGACAATATGGAAACTGAAAACAAGAACCGTGCCAGTGATAGTAGGTGCACTTGGAATGATAAAAAAAGGAACAAAACAACACATTGAAAGAATCACTGGAAACCCCAGCTTAAGAGATATACAAAAAATTGTCTTATTAAGTACAGCCCACGCACTAAGGAGAACTTTGTCTATGTAACGCTAGGGATGATAAGGGAAGATAGAAAAACATGAAATGGGGCAATAACAACACACCACGACCTGCCTTAGGTCTTCCCGCAGACTTGGCAGGTAGTCCGACCATAGCAGAAATCGAAATATGATAAAAAATGACAACATAATAATAATAATAATAATAAGTCAGTCAAGTGCCATACGTGATACACGCTTGGGCGATCATGTCTCGAAAGAGACATGACTGACTGGGCAGAAGATTATCCCGCAGTAGTTTGCCATTGCTTTCTTCGGTAGACTGGTTGCCGACCCAATCTGTCCTATTATTTAACCCATAACTAGAAGGAATACGCGGATTAATACCTTTCCCAAGGGTATTTGCGCATAAGTGAATGCAATGAATTCAACTGGAATTCGAACTCGGCTCCCCGACTTCTCATTCCGAGCCTATATCCAATAATAATAATAATAGATGTCCTAAAATAAGCTTGCGACTGAAAAGTTACGGAATAATTGGTTCAATTGGTCTGTGGAACTCTCTTGAATATATTCTTGCTGAAATGAGCCTATCTGCACCAAGGCCTATTTTCTTTTTCGTCTTTTTTTTTTTTTTTTTTGCCGTGATGGTCGACAGAAAAATGGCTGCATCTCTAAACAACAGTTGCGAAGACTCATTCAAATTCTATTAGCGTGCCAGTGACTCCAAAACTATCATTGTGGGCCCACTTTACTAAATACCAAATTAATGTAAAAGTCCCCGACATCAGTTAGTCTGTGAATTTAACTCTAGTATTCCATTTACGTTGTGGTCCAGTGGATATCGGCTCGGAACGAGTTCGAATTCCAGCCCAATTCATTGCATTCACTTACGCGCAAATACCCTTAATCCGTCTATTCCTTCCAGTTATGGGCTAAATAACAGAACAGATTCTGCAGTAGCTTGCCATTGCTTTCTGCGGTAGACTGGTTGCCAACCAAGGATATAGAACACAATCTGTCCTGTTATTTAACCCATAACTGTAGGGGAAAGAGATGTATTATATTATTAAATAGTAATTAGTGGGGGATCAGTTTGTTACTTCATAACAATATAAAACTGATCACCCACTTTATGCCCAGTAGAAGGTTTAATTATGTTTCCAACTATTATATTCAGTCAGTCAGTTAAGTGCCATACGTGATACACGCTTGGGCGATCATGTCTCGAAAGAAGATTATCCCGCAGTAGGTTGCCATTGCTTTCTGCGGCAGACAGTTTGCCAGCAAAGGCTATAAACCCCAATCTGTCCTATTATTTAACCCATAACGGAAGGGAATAGACGGAATAACACCTTTCTGAAGGGTATTTGCAGGGAAATTAATGCAAGGAATTCAACTGGAATTCGAACTCGGCTCCCCGATGTGTCGCTCCGAGTCGATATCCTCTGTACCACAACGCGCATCCTAAATTAACCCAGAGAGAGAGAGAGAGAGAGAGAGAGAGAGAGAGAGAGAGAGAGACACACAAAGAGAGAGAGAGAGAAGTTATTTTCTGACCACACATCAGGGTAGATGAGAAATCAATAATAGAAAAACGTAACTGGGTCCAGAAGAGACTTTAACATTTCAGCCTAAACGGTAATTTAGCGGCGAAAAAATTATTTTCTACCAACGGGGTTCGAAGGGAATTTTTTTTTAATTACGAAATAATGAAAACTGAAAGTTTATGAGCAAATGACTCGTTTAAATGCCGTTTTGAATTATAAAATGATATTTCTCGGGAAAGCGAGGATAGTGTTTTTTTGTTTGTTTGTTTGTTTGTTTTTGTTGTTTTTCGCTGCTAGAAAATGCCAGTCTATGAGCTGAAAATGTGATACAGCAAATTAACAAAATTTCAATAGAATTTTTTTTCATCTGTATTCGAATAAAAGAGGAAATCGTTCTTTTATAATGGAATACACAATCTTAACGGCACATGATGCAAAACCATAAAAATTTAATTTTAAATGTTTCGACCTTAGACTTTTTTATATGCCGTGTTCACTCGGAACGTGGCTCTCCCCAATTTCTTTTCCTTTTGTTTTTTATAACCACCCCACTCCTTGCTTTGGAGTTAATTTACACACAAACGTTAGGTTTGTTAATCGCTGTCTTCCTCTGGCCCTTTAGGACATGAATGGTCATGGCCCTTTACAACGTCCTATCCTTCATAACTCTTAATAATATTTGCATTTTCACTATCAGCCTCACCGTTGTACGGCCATTCATTTACACAAGCTCATTAATAGGTGGCTCGCTGTTTCCATCTGTCCCTTCAGGACATGAATGATAATGGCTCTCCAAGACATCCACTCCTTTGTAGCTCTAATTAATTAATCTTTACCCACTTTCTATACTTCCTGAAATGACGACACAGTGATATTAGTAGAATTTAGATTTTACTTAGGCTTATCCTTGTACCTCAACATAAACTGAATTTACCATCGCAGAAAACGATCGCTGTACTTGACGTTAAAGTGCCGAAAATTCAGCTCTGCCTCCTAAATACAATATCGGCCATATTTATTGAGCAACCCAAGTTTTAAAAAAGAGATTATGTATTTCATACTATTTTTAGTATTTATTGCCAAGTGGATAATTCTAAACTTATTTATAAATGTAACTTTGTGTGTGTGTGTGTGTGTGTGTGTGTGTGTGTGTGTGTGTGTCCCTTACCTATAGACTCCGAAACGGCTGAACCGATTTTCTTGAAAATTTACACACTTGTACTATAAGCGTCTGCAAGTGTTCTTAGCTAAGGTTTGTGTCGAGGTACCCCCGATAAATATCAAAAATCGATAATCGAAAAAATCGAGTATAGAAGGAGTGGTGCGATTTTAATCAAATTTGATACACTCATAGACAAAGACATAAAACATTCAGAAGTTTCAAGGTTGCAGTTCTTACAATAGTGCAGAAAATCGATAATATATATATATAAGGCAAGATGTTTGTGTGTGTGTGGGGGGGGGGGTTATCTGTCTGTATGTCCTTTATACAAATCCACAATTTTTATCCGATTCTCACCAAATTTCACACAAATATTCTTTAGGCTGAGTCTGAGCGCCAGGACCATGGATTAGTCTTAAAGCTTTCATTACATCCGAGCAACGCCGGGCTATACAGCTAGTTCTAAATGAAAATAGAATGGTTCTTTTGTTATTATTACTTTGCAAAATTTCACAAGGCAAGAAAGCAATGATGAAGACGTCCGAATCCCCCTAAATTTTTTTCATTCTTTCATTGATGAAACTGCAATATAGGTAATTATTAAATATGTATAAATCCATTTGATGCACATGTTATTGTGCAGTATTAACAAAAATAGTATGAAATACATCATTTTTTTTAAACACTGGGGTTGCCTAATAATTATGGCCGGTAGTGTACGTACTGACTGTTGCTAAACTTCGATGATCTTACAAGAACTGGTGTTTCGACATATTATGACCATAAATCACTCCGTGTTAAATAAAGGGTAGTGATACGATTTGGTCCCGTTTCTGTCGTGGGTATGACGGTAAACTGCATCCGGCAGCCAGGCCTCTGATTGGGAGGTTGTGAAGAGCAGGGAACCTCTTAATTAAAACAGCATTTCTTTGACTTCTAGTCAGTACTAACTTTCATATCGCACATGACAGAATTTGGGCCCAATCAGATTATTAGTTTAGAAATTACAGTTATTTAAGTGAAGCTACTCTTGCAAATTTTCAAAACCATAGAAAAATCTGAATTTTTGTGTTGATAAAGCATTGCTTTCTGATGGGAAAAATACTGTTCAAGCAAAACAATGGCTTGATAAGTGCTATTCGGACTCTGTTCCATCGGAAACAGCAGTTAAGATGTCGTGTGTTAACTTTAAACGCGATCATACAGACACAAATGTTCCTGAACGCTCAGGTCACCCAAAATCAGCAGTTTTCCTGTAAAACACCAAATAATTTACAAACTCGTTTTTAGCCGACCGCAAATTGAAGTTGAGTGAGATAGCAGAGGAGTTGGACATGTCAGAAGATAATGCATTAGCCATTTTGCATGAACATTTTTCAATGGGAAAGCTGTGTTCAAAGTGGGTGCCGCGTTTGCTTACAGTCGATCAAATACAACAACGCGTCGATGATTCAGACCGTTGTTTGCAACTGTTTCAACGCAACAAGAAGTGGTTTTTGCGTAAATATGTGACAATGGATGAAACATGAATCCACCACTTCACTCCGGAGTCAAATCGGCAGTCAGCTGAGTGGACAACGGCAGGTGAAAGCCGTTCAAAGTGACCAATGACGTAAAAATCAGAAGGCAAGATTTTAGCCTCCGTAGCGTTGTGGTGCATTGGATATCGGCTCGGAACGAGATAATCGGGGAGCCGAGTTCGAATTCCAGTTGAATTCATTGTATTCACTTACGCGCAAATACCCTTGGGAAAGGTATTATTCCGTCTCTTCTTTTCCAGTTATGGGTTAAATAACAGGACAGATTGGGTTCTATAGCCTTGGTCGGCAACCAGTCTACCGCAGAAAGCAATTGCAGCCTACTGCGAGATAATCTTCTGTTCAGTCAGTCATGTCTCTTTCGAGACATGATCGCCCAAGCGTGTATCACCTATGGCACTTAACTGACTGAATTTGGGATGTGCAAGGTATTTTGTTCATCGATTACCTTGAGAAAGGAAGAACCATCAATAGTGAATATTATATAGCATTATTGGTGCGTTTGAAGGCAGAAATCGCCAAAAAACGGCCACAAATGAAAACAAAAAAGTGATCTTCCACCAAGACAACACACGATCGCAACAATCGCAAAATTACGTGAATTACACTTCGAATTGTTTCTGCATCAACCCTATTCTCCAGATCTGGCCCTCAGCGACTATTGGCTGTTTGCAGACTTTAAAAGAATGCTCCAGAGAAAGAGATTTAGCTCCAATGAAGAAGTGATATCGGAAACTGAGGCATATTTTTAGGCCAAAGGTAAATCGTTCTACAAAACTTTGAATTGTTAGAGTAGAGTTGGAATCAGTATATCACTCTAGAAAGAGACTATGTTAAAAAATAAAGACTAATTTTGCCTAAAAGTTCTTATTTTATTAGTTAGGCCATCTATTCTAACATTTTATAACGGAAAGTTAGTTTTTCTTTTCACTTTTTTTTTTATATATACACGTAAGTCCCTCTGTCTGTTCTATAGATACGTTCATGGCTTCTCCTCCGACGAACTTAAGTCACTAGTACAGAGGAGTATACTCGTGCAACTAGACTGGCAACTTGGATCAACCAAATGCAAACGACAATTCTACTCCATAGGCTTTTTTTCTCGCACTTCCCGCCTGTGGAACTCTCTTCCATATTCTTGCTTTTCTAACGGCTGCAACCTCCAGGAATTAAAATGCAATGTCAATACCCATCTCTTAACCACTTGACTCCAGTTCTTTCTACATCACCCTTTTCCTTTCTCTCTACCTTTGTAACTGTCATCACACCTGTATTCCCCTCCTTCTCTTGCTCCTTTCTCTGACACCCTCTGTAACTGGTTCGTCTTTCTCTTTACTCTCCTCCTATTTAATCTTTTACTCTTATGTAGCCCCCTGCGCATCAGTGGCAGTACCGCCTTGCATGGAGTGAAACGATTAAAAAAAGAGAAACTGAAATTCTGTTATTTATTTGATTTCACTTTTACAGTCGGCTTCCAACTTAAATTAAATATATCTTTTATAAGTTCCCTCATAATATCGGCTTTGTTTTAACTGATTTTTGTTCTGGAATCACTTATATTTTAAAATATGATAATTTATCGATTTTTCGTAAAGTCTGTGTGACGGGCACTTTTCTCCCGATAATTTTATTTCTATTTTGGTAGTTCTAAATAAACGATTTTAAAATTAGATTTGGCAACTACAAAATTCTTTACTAAGATGTTGTTGCAGATTTTAATCAACCCAGAACAAAGAAATAGTTGAAAACTTGATTAAATATAAAAGTATAAAAAAAAATTTTAACAACTAAATTTTTCTTAGTGTGTATGACTGCGAAAACTCTTATAGTATCTTGTTTGTAGTTGTTTGATAGGAAGAAAGGTATGAGATTACTTTACGTCTATGTGTAAGGAAGAAGAGGCAAAGTAGAATGTCAAAGAAATTGTAATAGTCGCATAGCTTGGCGGGAAAGACGGGTGAATCAGTCAGTTAAAGTGCCATAGGTGATACACGCTTAGGCGATCATGTCTCGAAAGAGACACGACTGACTGGGCAGAAGATTATCCCGCAGTAGGTTGCCATTGCTTTCTGCGGTAGACTGGTTGCCGACCAAGGCTATAGAACCCAATCTGTCCTGCTATTTAACACATAACTGGAAGGAATAGACGGATTAATACCTTCCCCAAGGGTATTTGCGTGTAAGTGAATACAATGGATTCAACTGGAATTCGAACTCGGCTCCACGGTTTCTCGTTCCGAGCCGATATCCACTGTACCACAACGCACATCCGGGTGAATAAATAACGAAATAACGAGTAAAAGTCGATGCGAAACTGCTACCGTCTGACGCCATTTCTTACTACCTTGTTTGGTCTACAGACTTTTTTTTTAATATCACTCTATTAGGCGGCACAAGGCTAATTAAATTGGGAAATCTAAGTTAAGCAAAAAGTATCCCATAAGCCTTAGCAGGCAGAGTCGGGTTTTTGTCTATTCACTCCAAACGAGATTCTACCTTTTGGCGGAGCCTCGTCTAAGTTCCTCTCCGCCAAATGGCAAAGAGTTGACAAAGAGAGAGTTCTAGTGATTTTTCTAATTCTTCTTTATGTGTCGTGTCCCTTCAGGATGTAGACCATCATGAACTTCCTCTGATAGGGTTACATCCATTGTCGCTCTTAAAATTTTTCTTCGTCGTCTGATAATCACATGACAGATAGATAAAAAGGAGACACAGAGGACAACAACGCGTGACATACTTGATGAACTTAAACAGATGTATAGCGGAGCAGGGTTTTTTTTTGGGGGGGGGGTAACCAGAAGAGGGTTGTTAAGGGATAGTGAAATGTTAAAGGCTATGATCGCCTACCTCCTGAAGGGACACGGCACATAGAAATAGATATCTCCCAAACCCTACACCGACATCCATTTGATCAAACCCTTCAATTATGCCTCGCGATGCTTTCCCTTCTTTCTGTTTCAATCTGTCCGTCCTGTGAGTATTGTATTTTCCGAACCCACCTATCTCATGACGTTTTACAGAAACCTGTCTCTTCCTGATGCTAACTATAAGTTTCCTTTTCGTTTGTATCCTCTCCAAAACCTCGTTGTTGCTCACATGTTCGACTAATGGTATCCTCAGCATCCTTCTGCAGAACCACATTTCTGTTGCTTCGTGTGTTTTATTCTTCTTTGAAGAGATCGTTCAGCATTCGCTGCCATATAGAAGGACAGATATTACATAACAAAGTACTCTTTTCTTTGTTTCCAATGAGATCTTCTTGTCTGTAAATTCTTTATTCTCTTTTGAAATGCATCCTCAGCGTCTTTGGATATCAGTGGTGCACTTCCCATCCTCTGTCTAAATACTTCCCATGTATTTAAATTTCTGTACCTGTTTTATTTTAGTGTGCCCAACCTGTAGTTGTCTTTTTGAGTTCCTTTTTTGCTGATTATCATACTTTCGTTTTTTTCAAGTTGCCATGAAAATACTTGTAGAAAAGACAGAGAGAAGCCACGACTTGTCAATAAGAAAGTGACTAAAGTCAAAATGCCTGCCAATTTTATTGCAAATGTTTTTTTGATTTTGTCAATAATTTTTAGAATTAAAGCAGGAAGACTAGAACATATATATATATATATATATATATATATATAGTATTGTCATCCGCAGACAGATCTGCTTCGCCGTATCACAGTTCATCAGTACGGTTAGACTCCGATTGCTTTCTTACCCGGGATTGAAACCCGACCGAAATGGCGTCAGTCGGCAACTCTACCCCTGGGCTATGGGCGTTCGGTGGAAGTAGGCAGACTTTTTAGCGCATATCATTATACGCGCCCAATAGCTAGAGAGCTCTAATTCATTTCACTGAATGAGCGATATATATATTAATGCCGGTTTCATTGAATACAATAGACAAGTTTTGTCTATTAATTTTGTGTAGGATCCGTTCATACCGTCTGATATACTTGATGGTGATATCGTTGAAAGACAACAAAAATCACAGTAATTGTTGTTTTTTTTTATCAGGTCTAAGCTTAGTTAGTTCAAAGATCGCCAAGATAAAAGCAGAAGCTCCTCAAAAATTCTATCGAAACAACTAAAAAGTGCCGCGCACAAACTACGCAACCACTCTCACATAATTGTAAAAAAGCCGACAAGGCTAACATCTTTGTTGTACTTAACAAATCAGATTACAACACAAAACTCAACCACATAATTCATGACCACACAAAATTTAAAAAGCTTAACACACACCAACTAAAATCTAAACTTAATAAACTCATTAGTGCCAACAACGCTGATCAAATTCCTTAAAACTCCCTAAAATTATTGATGACTATAAACCTGGTTACATATACGGAACCATAAAAACGCATAAACCTAACTATCCTCTCCGCCCTATCATATCCCAAATTCCTACTCCTCTATACTATTTAACTAAACATATTAACCAGCTTATCACACCCTACCTTCCGAGTAAATACAGCATTAAGTCAACCCTAGAGGCAATCTAAATTCTCAAGAGCGAAAAACCTAACAATGAAATCATAGCTTCACTTGATGTGGAAAACCTTTTTACTAATGTACCCGTCAGTGAAACTATTGATATAATTATAAGAAATGTCTACATTAATCCTTCATTACCCCCACTCAAAATTAACCCCAACATCTTAAGAAAAGTTCTACTAGCTTGTACTACTGAAGTGCCTTTTGTCGATCCAAACAACACTATATATATACAACGTGACGGAGTCTCCATGGGTTCAGTGCTTGGTCCGACTTTTAGTAATTTCTACATGTCTATCTACATTAAACAACTTAAACCTGGTTTGAATACGATAAATTTTGATATCTCAACTAACATACTCAAATGCCTGTAATTGGATCAGAGACCACAACGCCAACATTTTGTCACTGTCTTTGGCCATCCGCCACGATAGGGATGGACTTGTCTCTTCAATTTTATTCTCTTTATTGTTAATAACTTAAATGCTCTATGTTTACTGTGTGTTAATATTTATTCTTTGATAATGGCTTATGTGAGCCGAAAGCTTAGACCCGATAAAAAATCAACAATTACTGTGATTTTTTTGTTGTCTTTCAGCGATATCATCATCAAGTATATCAGACGGTACGAACGGATCCTACACAAAGTTAATAGACAAAACTTGTCTATAGTATTCAATGAAACCTGCATTAATGAAAAAATGCTGCCAAAATACACACAATATATATATATATATATATATATATATATATATATATATATATAGTAAAGTTTTGTAATTTGCTTGAATCATTGTGTATATTAGGTATCTGGTTATGTCTTGAAGGCTGTCACAATGCGTTGAGTAAAATAAAGGAAGGTAAAGAAGTTTTGGGGTATTACCTCTTTATTAAACATTAATATTTCGAGATCAAAATCTCATCTTCAGAACAGAAAAAGGTCCCAACTGTAAATCACACATATACCACACACACACACACACACACACACACACACACACATGCTCTAACACACTTACACACACAAACACACAGTAAAATTAATGATAGCAGCACCAGCAGCAGCCAAAAATGGCCATTCTTTGAAAGGCACGGACTCACTCGGGCAGACAGACGCTCCTCTGCTATTCTGAAGATGTGATTTTGATCTCGAAATATTAATGTATAACAAATAGGTAATACCCCAAAACTTCTTTACGTTCCTTTATTTTACTAAACGCATTGTGCCAGCCTTCAAGACCTAACTTTATATATATATATATATATATATATATATATATATATATATATATATATAATCAAAAAACAAAAATTAATTTTTTTTAAAAAATCCATTGGTAATACGGTATTTCGCGATCCCAGCCGCTTTAAAAGCAGATTTGTAAAAATATCTAATTTTTGTTTCCTGATTATAATATTTTCTTAAATTTAGCAATAAAATTTAACATTGAGTTCTCTTTGTCTCTGCTGGAATTTACCTTACCATGGATTCTACTTTATATATATATATATATATATATATTTCATTTTTTAACAAGTTATTTCGCTACCTTGGTTTCTACCATGAGTGGTTTCTTCAGGCGATTTTTAATAACTGATTTTACCTTTTACCGTTTTCCCTTTTCAGAACGTTATTGTAACGATGTTTTATTTGAACATTCACGTGGCAGGTAATTTATGAATCCGCATTGTTTAAATTCATACGAATTATGACGTTTTCATCCATGTTTGTATGAACCTAAGAGGTATTTCTTAGTGTGGATGCATTTAGTCATAATTTCTGTTCTTTCATTTAAGAGTTCGTCTTTATTTGGAAATATCATAATTTCTAATTTTTCTTCTTGGTACAGTCTACATATTTGTCCACCGTTGTAAGGCTTGGTGTACAAATATGTTCTATACAATATAATTGTATAGAACACTTTTTAATACAAATGTGTACTGGTCTAACCTTATTAGGACCAAATACTAAGTAAGCACTACCACTTAATCGCTAAAAACAGCATAGTATAAAAAAAGGCCCCAAGATCAAAGGAAATATCAAATATCTAAATAATTTTAATCCCTTCTAATTTTGTTTTGATATTAGTTCGCGGTTAACCCAATCGTTACGAGAGTTTATAATGGAACACGTAATATTACATAAGTCGTTTTTTTTTCCCCCCCGGTGACAAACACATTAATTTTGAAATTCTTGCAAAAATCAAATAAATGTCGGTTTTTAATGAAACTTTCGGGATTTATTCACAAATGAATGAGATTATTTTTTTAAATTATCATTTTCAAAAGATGCAGCACTCATTGGAGAAACTTTTTGAAAACTGTTACCTTTATTTCCAAAAATCTACTCCCGATAATAAAATAAAAAATGCAATATAACAATGACCTTATTTAATTTGAAAAGGTTTTAATTGCTTGAATAAATTAAGGGCATTATTGCTTGAATAAATTAAGGACATTATAGCCTAAAAATGTCTTTTATATTGATAATCAAATTTTAAAAGAATTGCTTTCATATTTTTTAAAATAACAATTTATAACGTTCCAAGACTATTTTTAAAATACTTCAAAGATTTGTTGGGGTTAGTTTAAATCTTATTAAGCGAAGATTATAAAATTAAGAGGCTAATACAAAT
>JBBBDQ010000490.1:497500-570000 GCA_037127315.1 Ascarosepion bandense
TTGAGTTCCCATTGAAATTTGTATTGAGAAATGTGTATGCACATGCATATGTGTGTAAGAAATGAATTCGCGCCACTAATTGCTACCGGCAATTGAGTGCTGGTGTGTATGTGTCAGTAAGGTAAAACAAAAAAACATGTCCTCAGCGATAGTATTGAAAACAAATTTAATTCTGTTATGCATATAAAATATTATATAACGTGACCATTGTAGAAAGTATGGTCGTCTATACACGATATTATAAAACATAAGAGCGATAACTACAGTAAACTTCAAGTCAACACTCCTAAACTTCGATTAGGGAGAAATTTTCTAATATTTTTAGAATTAGTGAAAATTTAAAACTTATGCAAAAATCACTGACGTCAATTTATCAAATTATTACGACTAAAATAGAGGCGCTAATCAGATATTTAAAAAAGAAATCATTCCAATCAACATAATTTCTGTTTGAAATTCACCAGAGCATTGTGCTTAATAAAAATAATAAAATCAGCCCTTTAGGTTTCAATTAAAGTTGAAATGAAAGCTTCAAGGAAGCTTTTTTATTAGTAAAAATCATTTTAAATGTTAGGTAACACGAATTGGTGAAGGTACCTAATAAGATAGATAGATAGATAGATAGATAGATAGATAGATAGATAGATAGATAGAAAGGTAAATCGATTATAAGATAGATAGATAGATAGATAGATAGATAGATAAGAATAAAAAGGCAATAAAAAGGATAGATAGATAGATAGATAGATAGATAGATAGATAGATAGATAGATAGATAAAGGTAAATCGATTATAAGATAGATAGATAGATAGATAAGAATAAAAAGGCATAGATAGATAGATAGATAGATAGATAGATAGAAAGGTAAATCGATTATAAGATAGATAGATAGATAGATAGATATAAAAAGAATAAAAAGGCATAGATAGATAGATAGATAGATAGATAGATAGAAAGGTAAATCGATTATAAGATAGATAGATAGATAGATAAGAATAAAAAGGCATAGATAGATAGATAGATAGATATGAAGAGACTGAGATAGATAGATAGATAGATAGATAGATAGATAGATAGATATAGATAGATAGATAGATAGATAGATAGATAGATAGATAGATAGATAGATAGATAGATAGATATAGATAGATAGATATAGATAGATATAGATAGATAGATAGATATGGATAGATAGATATGGATAGATATAGATATATAGATAGATGTGGACAAATGGGAAATGACTGAAATTGACAGAAAGACGAAGGCGTGCCGCATGACGGACCACGTAAGTCATTTCTAAAAGTTAAGGCCCTGACCCTTTGCTTGATCTCAACTCTGAACTTTTCTTTTTATTGCCGAAATCTCTAACCTGGTATTTGGGTTTGAGCCTCGCTCCCTCTCCCTGCAACTCAACTTTCGCTTTCATTTGTTGTTGCGATGCAGTCAAAAACACGTTATATTCTGAACGATTCAGAAAAATGAGAACGTCTTCAAAGTTTAAAAACAAAAACAAAACATAATACTACGATGAATAAGTAAACAGACACAGTTTCTATACTGATGACATTTCTGTTTTTATGCAAACGTGACTTTCCTTGTCTGCAGTTAGTCCATAGATCAAATGAACTATTTCTCCTCGGCGTCGTCTAATGGCTAGCAAGCTTGCAAGCTTGCCTCGCTAGAACCTATGACAAATGAGTAGTGAGTTTGATCCTCACCGGGTGCCTCATATTTGTATTACATCGAAGTGACGCTTAGGAAATCAATCATTTCTCTAAACTTATTTATAAATGGAACTTTGTCTGTGCGTGTGTGTGTCCGTTACCTATAGACTCCGAAACGGCTGAACCGATTTTCTTGAAAATTTACACAGTTGTACCATTAACGTCTGCGAGTGTTCTTAGCTAGGTTTTGTGTCGAGGTACCCCCGATAAATATCGAAACTTGATAATCGAAAAAATCGGGTTATAGAAGGAGTGGTCCAATTTTAATCAAATTTGATACACTCATAGACGAAGACATAAGAAACGATATTCAGAAGTTTCAAGGTTGCAGTTCTTACAATAGTGCAGAAAATCGATAATATATATATAAAAAAAACAATATTTGTGTGTGTGTCTGTTTATCTGCCTGTATGTCTGTATTTTTTCAGCCCTTTTATTTTAGTTTTTGTTTCGGGTTTGGCTCTAAGTAGATATAATTGTAGTTCTTAGTCTCAGCCGTGATACCATTTACTCAGAGGACATATTTAGCCTTCAAAATTCAGTTTATGACAAAAGAAACTTATTTGATATCGATACCAGAAAATCAAAATTTGACTTACATCCATTCATTTTTCTTTCCGTCTACATTTTCGCTTTGACTGGAAACAACTATTGCTTTTTAGTCTTTCGTGCCAATGTCAAAAGAGTCTGAGCTCCAGGATCATGGATTAGTTTTAAAGCTTTCATTACAACTGAGCAACGTTGGTTTATACTGCTAGTATGTATATATAAGGAACGGCTAAAATGCCAACTACTCTCGCAACCCGGATTGCGACCGTTAGGTTTTCTCAGGCAAATTTCAGTCACTTCTACTTCCACCTCAAAACCCGAGTGGTGTGATTGTTTAGCAATTTAGCCCTTTCTTAAATATATATATATATATATGCTCTCCATATTCAATTTTGAAGTTTTTTTTTGTTTTTGGGGTTTTTTTTTTGCTGTCTGTAGCTTTTAAGCGAGGCTGTTTTCAGCCTTATTTCTTAATTTCTGTCGTATATATATATATATATATATATATATATAGTCATCTGCAGCCAGATCTGTTTCGCTGTATCACAGCTCATCAGTACGGTTAGACTCCGACTGCTTTTAACCCAGCATTGAAACCTGACCGTATTGGTGTCAGTCGCCGATTCTGCCTCTGGGCTATGGGTAGAAGAAGGCAGACTTTTTAGCGTATATATTATCATTATACACGCCCAAACGTCTATTAAACAGGTTAAGAGGCTCATCCCTTGTTCCCTGTTTAGGATGTGGTTTCCGGCTTTCTCTTTTCCAATCTTTTCACTATTACATAGCCCCCTGCACATCAGTGGCGTTACCGCATTGCTCGGGGTGATACGATTAAAAAAAAAAATAGCCAGAGTGTTCTAATTCATTACGGAATGAGCGATATATATATATATTATGCATTTTTTCTATTTTGTCACACATCTAAGTACTGACCACGCTCAACGTTGCTTAACTTCGGTGATCGAGCGAGAACAGGTGTATTCAACGTGATAGGCCGTAAGCCCTATTAAAAATATATTTTTTAAACTTTAAAAAAATGAACCTTCAAATGAAAATGAAATGAGAATTTAACAATTGAGCTTTAAATTTGACAACTTGTTCAGTTTTTGAGATGGTTTTAATTTAAGAAATATCTTTATGCTTATGTTCCACTGAATTGATACCTTTCATCTGGTTTTGATTCTAAGAAATTATGGATTAAAATCTTTGGAGACATATAATAAAGCTATTTTATGTTTTAATATTACCGTTTTTTTTAACCGAATATTTTAAAAGCTCTTCTGGTTTCATATCCTGATAAAAGAATATCACCAGGAGTATGGAAAGAAATGGGTGCCAAATATGTAAAAAGCAATGCAGTGTTAAAATCAGACAATCGTAAAATGCAATGAAAATTCTGTGAAAATAACTCCTGGAGAAATACGTTTGAAGATATCGACTGGAAAAGATACATTGGACCGACAATAAATCAGCCATCTTAATTCTTCTTCTTCTTCTTCTTTTTCTTCTTCTTCTTCTTCTTCTTCTTCTTCTTCTTCTTCTTCTTCTTCTATGTGCCCTGTCCCTTCAGGACGTAGGCGATCATGGTTCTCCACGTTTCCCTATCCCTTGTGGCTCTTAGTATGTTTGCTTCTGTTGCTCCTGGCAGCCCCCGTTCCGTCATCCACCTGATCAGGCCCTGCAAATATGTTATCCGCTGCCTTCCTCTGTCTCTCTTTCCCTCTATCTGGCCAGTCAGTATCAGGTTCTCCAAGCTCTCCTTCCTCATTGCGTGTCCCAGGAACTTCAGTTGTCTCTTCCTGATGCTCAGTATTAATTTCCTTTTTGTTGCCATTCTTTTCAACACCTCATCATTGCTCGCATGCTCAGTCCACGATATCCGCAGCATCATTCTGTAGAACCACATTTCCGCTGCTTCAAGTTTTGTCCTCATTTTCGATGATATTGTCCAGCATTCACTGCCGTATTGAAGAACGGACATCACATAGCAATCCAGCACTCTTTTCTTTGTTTCTAGTGAAATTTTCCTGTGTGTTAGTACTTTAGTCAGCTTCTGGAACGCGTCCTTTGCCATGCCAATTCGCCTTCGGATCTCTGTGTCGCATTTTCCATCTCCTGTTAGAACACTTCCTAGGTATTTAAATTTTTGTACTTGCTTGATTCTGGTATCCCCCACCTGTATTTGGCATTTTGGGTTGCACCTTTTGCTGATGACCATGCATTCAGTTTTCTTAAAGTTTATTTGTAGTCCTTCTTTGTCGCTCTCCACCGCTACCTTCTGTAGGAGGTCTTGTAGTTTCCTTTCCGTATCTGCAATCAGCACTGTATCATCTGCATACCTTATGTTGTTCAAGTTGTGACCTCCAATAACAAATCTTGGCGTGTCATCTAGGGTCCTTAAGATATTCTCGCTGTACAAGTTGAACAGACGATGTTAAATATAAGCGCCCTTTTTGTTGAAATAACTTTAGAATTTTGCCATTGCTCAAATATTCAGTCCATTGTATTCTCAGCATCTTTCTGTCGAACCAGATTTTTATATCTTCAAGTGGTCTTCTTCATCTGCGAGGAGATTGTCTAGCATTCACTGGCATATTCGAGGAAAGATGTCTCGTAAAAGCTGAGTACTCTTTTCTTTTTTGGATTGAAAATCTTCTGTTTCTGTTGTGGCCTGTTAGAGTCAGGAAGAAAGACATAAAAAGAAGATCGCTTAGGCGATCATGTCTCGAAAGAGACATGACTGGCTGGGCAGAAGGTTATCCTGCAGAAGGTTGCCATTGCTTTCTGCGGTAGACTGGTTGTAAGCCAAGGCTATAGAAGCCAATCTGTCCTGTTATTTGACTCATAGCTTAAGGGGGGAAGAGTTGTATTATATCATTAAGTTGTAATTAGTGGAGGATCAGTCTATTACTTTATAACAATAGAAAACCGATCCCCCACTTTAAGCCCAGTATAATTTTTAATTATGTTTCCAACTATTATATTCAGTCAGTCAGTCGAGTGCCATACGTGATACACGCTTTAGGCGATCATGTCACGGAAGAGACATGACTGACTGGGCAGAAGGTTATCCTGCAGAGGGTTGCCATTGCTTTCTGCGGTAGACTGGTTGTAAGCCAAGGCTATAGAACCCAATCTGTTCAAGTTGTGGCCTCCAATAACAAATTCTGGCGTGTCATCTAGGGTCCTGAAAATGTTCTCGCTAGTGGTTTTATTAATCAAAAGCTTGTCATCACGACAACGATGACGACGGATATTCACTTACTGAGAGTGCCCTTTCACAAAAAGCTGTGAGGACGACCAGAATCTTTCGCCTATCTCCACTGTTCAACATTGAATAATAAATATTGTTATCGAATAAAAAGAAAATATGAAGATACAGAGATGTCCCAACATGGAACGTGCTTATTTTAAATAGAATATTCAAACCTCGCTCTGTTAGTCTGGTCTTCGCGGGCTAAACTTTAGAGACGCACTTGGGATTAAAAAAGGCTTTCCATGATGGAAAAAAATGAATGTAAGTATGGCAAAAAAATATTAACAGTCTTAATTGAAAACAATGTTAAAGAAACATTGTTCATAAAAATAAACAATGTTTCTTTAACATTGTTTTCAATTAAGACTGTTAATATTTTTTTTTTATAATCGTTTCACCCCGAGCAAGGCATTCCACTGCCACTATTGCGCAAGGGTTTACATAGGGGGAAAGTGATGAGAAAGGATGGTTAGATATAGGAAATGTCAGAAGGAGGGTGATAGACGGGTAAGGATACCGAGAATGAGGGTTGGGTAGATGGTGAGAGTGTTGGGAGAATAGATGCAATTTAGTGTGATAGGAGGTGTCTATTGACCTTACATTTAAACTCCTGGAGATTGTAGCTGTTGAGAAAGCAGGCATGTGGAAGGGAATTCCACAGGCGGGAAGCGCGAGAAAAGAAGCTGGTTGAGTAGAAATTACGGTTACATCTTATCTGTTTCATTGTAAAAGGGTGGGACCTAGTTGCTAATCTAGTATCTCGTGTAAATTCCTACCTACTCGGCACTAAAGATCTAAGTTCATCGGAGCAGAAGCATGAAAGTATTTATAGAAGAGGCACAGGGAAGCCACGTTACACCGGTGGGAGAGTGGTTGCAACCGGTCTGCCAAGTCAGTATCGTTCATGTTACAGATTCTTCATTGTATTTTGTCAAGAAGCCCGGGGAGAGTAGCAGGGGCACCCGACCAGATGTGGCAGCAGTATATTAACTATTAATATTAAGCAGACGACACAACCAGCGTAATAAATCTGGCGAGTTGGACAAACATGACCTCGTTGCTGATCTGGAGAAGGAACTCCACGCAGTGGTGGACTGGGATAAGAAGTGGCTCGTAAATTTCAACGCTTCTAAAATGAAAGTCCTATCTGTCAACCATCACAGGCAATCTCTCCTGCCACTCATAAACATGGACCATGCAAGTCTCCCTGAAAGCAATACACTGCGCCTGCTCAGACCTACCCTATCTTTCGACCTCAAGTGAAGTCACTACATTGAATCAATTGCTAAATCCACTGCTAGGAAGGTTGGGTCACTGTGTCGGGCCAGGAAATTTTTTTCACTTGAATCCATTTTGCACATATACTAATCAACCATTCGTCCGTGCATGAAATACTGCTGTCATATATTGTCAAGTGCTCCTGCTGTTCATCCCAGTGTTCTCGACAGGCTCCAAAGAAGAATCTGTAATGTGATTGGTCCCGACCTGGCAGCTCAATTCTAGCCAATTTCTCATCGTCGGGATGTGGCTTCCCTCTGTCTCTTCTATAAATATTTTAATGGCTTCTGCTCTGAAGCACTTGGGTCACTGGTGCCCACTCCACAAGAATTCACTCGGGCAACCAGACTGGCAACAAGGTCCCACCCTTTTACAGTTAGATCAACCAAATGCAGGCGACATCTCTATTCCATAGCTTCTTTTCTCGCATTTCCCGCCTGTGGAACTCTTTTCCTATATTTCCTTCCTGACGACTACAGCCTCCAGGAATTGAAACACAAAGTCAATTTTCATCTCTTATCCACTTAAGTTCAGCCCTTTTTACATCACCCCGTGTATCTTCTTTTTCTCTCTTCCTTCACAACTGTCTTCACACCTGTGTGTCTTCATACCTTCTCTTGCCCATTCTCTTTCACCTACTGTAGCTGATTCGTCTTTGTCTTCATTCTCCTCCTGCCTAATAGTTCTTTTATGTAATCCGCTGCACATCAGTGGCGTTAACGACTTGCTTGCGGTGAAATGATTGAAAAAGAATTTCTCTATTTAAGAAAATAAAATATCAAGGGATAGCAAGTCGAAAACTTGCTTCACTAAAAATACTGTTTAGAACATAAGAAACATGTCAAATAAAATCCCTTCCAATATCTATCTATCTATCTATTTATCTATCTATCTATCTATCTTTTTTTTTTTTTTAATCATTTCACCCCGAGCAAGGCAGAAACGCCACTGATGTGCAGGGGGTTACATAAATGTAGAAAGATTAATTAGAAAAGAATGAGGAGTACAAGCTAGTTAGAAAGGAACAATAGAAAGCTGAGAAAGCAGGTACAATGACAGATACATGGGCGGAGAGAAAGTGAAGATTATACAGGGGAGGGGAGAGAGCTAGAGGCCAGTGGTTAGTAGGTGAGTATTAACTTTGCTTTTGAATTTCTGGAGGTCGTAGCCGTCAGGAAAGTAAGAATACGGGAGTGAGTTCCACAGGCGGGAAGTGCGAGAGAGGAAGCTGCAGGAGTAGAATTGTCGTCTGCATTTGGCTAACATGACTGTGAATGGGTGGGACCCAGTTGCCAGTCTGGTTGCACGGGTAAACACCTGTTGAGGAGGCATCAGTGACTTAAGCTCATCCGAGCAGAAGCCATGAAAGTATTTATAGAAGAGACAAAGGGAGGCCACATTTCGACGATGGGAAAGTGGCTGCAGTCGAGTCGCCAGATCAGTACCTATCACATTACAGACTCTCCTTTGGAGCTTGTCAAGAACACTGAGGAGAACGGCAGGGGCACCTGACCATAAATGGCAGTAGTACTCCATGCACGGACAGATGGTTGACTTGTATATGTGCAGGATGGATTCAGGTGGAAAAAACATCCTGGATCGACATAGTGCCTCAATCTTCTTAGCAGTAGATTTTGCTATGGATTCAATATAGTGCTTCCATTTGAGGTCTGAGGACAGGGTAAGTCCGAGGAGGCGTAGTGTATTACTCTCCGGGAGAATCATCTGGTCCATGCTTATGGGAGGCAGAAGAGGTTGCCTGTAATGGTTGACAGACAACAGCTTGGTCTTAGAGGAATTGAAGTTGACAAGCCACTTCTTGCCCCAGTTCACCACAGAGTGTAGATCCCGCTCAAGGTCAGCAGCGAGATTATGTCTGTCCGCCACGACAGGTTTCTTACTGGAGCGGGAGTATATTGTAGTGTCATCTGCGTAGATGCCTACTTGGGACTTGATCTCATCTGGGAGGTCGTTGATGAAAATAAGGAAGAGCGTCGGACCCAGGATAGAGCCTTGTGGGACACCAGCATTCGTGCTGTAGGACGAAGAGGCACGCCCATTCAGAACGACCTTCTATATATATATATATATATATATATATATATATATATATATATATATTGTTTAATCTTTTTATTAGTGTGACATTTTTAATAGTTTTAATAGTTTTCGAGGTAGTTGTTACTATGTGCGTGTTTTTTTTTATATGAGATAGATTATTTTGAACATTAGATGCAATTTTACTTCGAAAACTATTATGGACATTATCAGATCTAAAAATAACCGAAATCAAGATGACGAACAAGCTGGTGTATACCGAATAAATTGCCGGGATTGTTCCTCCGTCTACATCGGAGAAATAAGTCAGTCAGTTAAGTGCCATACGTGGTACACGCTTGGGCGATCATGTCTCGAAAGAGACATGACTGACTGGGCAAAAGATTATCCCGCAGTAGGTTGCCATTGTTTTCTGCGGTAGCTTGGCTGCCGACCAAGGCTATAGAACCCAATCTGTCCTGCTATTTAACCCATAACTGGAAGGAAGAGACGGATTAATACCTTTCCCAAGGGTATTTGTGCGTAAGTGAATACAATGGATTCAACTGGAATTCGAACTCGGCTCCCCGGAAGTACAAGTACAAATCTAAAAGAAACGTATATATGAACACAAAAGAGACATCACTAATAATAATCTAACAAATGCATTAGGGATTCACAAATAAATTCAACCACCATTTCGATTATATATATATATATATATATATATATATATATATATATATATATATTATTGCATTAAAAGTTATAATTTTTATTTTAGACGACATGATGAGGATAAAATATGAAAAGAAAACAACCGGTTTCACTCTCGCTTGTCAAAGTTTTTTTTTTTTATTGGGATAACTTAACGTAAAATATAAGAGTTGCAAAAAATAAAATGGTCCATAATAGAAAAGAGGGAATGAACTCCTAGAGAATGATCACAGCAAGACCCAGCAAACACTTTCGATGTTTACACAGCGAAGGTCTACCAGACCTGATGTAAACAGACTCCAGCACCCTCAAATGAAAACGTGAATGTGATTCTGTGGAGAGATTTTTTTTATATATAATTTTTCATCTGATAATAACTTTTTCTTTTTAGAATATAAATTATATAAAAATTGTCCGAATATTCTATTTTGCCAAAGCGCTTTTGGCTATAATTTTAGTTATTATCGAATATAAAATTTATTTTGCTTTTAACTGAATATATAGATGTTTAATGTATGTACACTACCGGCCATAATTATTAAGCCACCCCAGTTTTTTAAAAGAAATGACGTATTTCATATTATTTTTACTATTTATTGTCAAGTGGATAATTCTAAATGAAAACAGAATGGTTCTTTTGTTATTATTGCTTTGCAAAATTTTACAAGGCAACGAAGCAAAGATGAATTTAATGTAGACGGCCTCCAATATCTGTGTGTATGAGCGAGTATTATTGTGTGTGTCGACTAAAATCTGTCTAATATTACTTACATGGCTACGTTTTTCTAAGAAATGTTTTTAATTGAACTCTGATCAGAAAGGTGACAGGTAAGTCGACGGGAGAGCGTGGCTGTAGTAAGACCAATATATGTAGTGGGTTTATAATTAGTACCAGAGACACAATCTCTGAACGGGCATGTAAATGCTGAGAAATTCTCTGTCCGGTTCAAAATATCAGTTTTATTGGATTATTATAATTTCTACTTGGTCAGGTTGAGTACTTTTCGACATCACGGTAGCCTTTGGTAAGCCGTGAAACGAACTGCCCCACTTCTCTAACAGTTGGTATATTTACGTTCGCATAAAACGGAGAATTCTAGATTTTCTAATATTTATCTTCAGTGACATGTATCTTATTAAGGAAATCGGAAATAACTTATTTCCCGCCTTCAAATCCATGACTTCAAGACGAGAAAACCAAATCATACGTCTCATAAATGTATGATTTCGATAACTGTAGCACCTAGCGGGCCCAGACACGTACTTCGAAGATACAATACGATATGTTTCTGGCGTTCGGTTCTGATGTGTGTTCGAAACGGTAAACCCTGGGGATAGTTGGGTGGGGGTCGGGTGGTGTAGTTGCTGCAATAAAACCGCCATTTGTTTAATACAGTGAATGCGGAGCGCCAATGATGAGACAGCATCTTTTAGTGACTTTTCTTGTGAGAAGTCTGAGCTGATTTGATGTTTGTAGATCTAAAGAGCAGTGGGGTTAGCGAAAGAGTTTGAAGAGACGGAGAAAGCGGAAAAAATGTATTTATAGATAAAAAGTGAAAAAGAATGAAAGAAATTATGAAAGGAAAGAAAAACGGTAATAGCTAAGAAAAGAAATTTGGACGAAAGTAAGAGATATTTTATTATTTCACTCATAGTGGTAAAATATGACAGAAGGGAAGTAATTTAGTATAGGAAATCCGGCTTTTGCCACAAACATCAATGTCTAGCATAATGTGCTACTTTTCTTAGTCTAATACGGATCTTCTTACTGGGAGGGGATGGGGATAACCATAAACGTTCAAGTTCAATTAGCTTTTGGTACCGCTATAGAAGACCGGGAAGTGAGAAAAAAAATCATAGAAAAGAATGAAAGAAAGAGAAATAAAGGAAGGAAATCAGTGGAAAGGAAAACGAAGAGAATGAAAAAAGATAAAGCAAGAAGGAAACGAATGAAAATGAGCTCGACTTACAAAAGAAAGGAAAAGAAAATCAATGGAAGAAAAGAAGGAATTAACAAATAAAAAAGAAAAAAACGAATGAAATGGAAAAAAAAAAGAAAGATGAAGAAATGGAAAAAAGAAAAGGTTAAGAAATACAAAAACGAAGAAAAGGTGAAGAGGCTCATCCCTTGTTCCCTGTTTAGGATGCGGTTTCCGGTTTTCTCTTTTCCAATCTCTTCACTCTTACGTAGCCCCCTGCACATCAGTGGCGTTACCGCTTTGCTCGGGGTGATATGATAAAAAAAAAAGAAAGAAAAAAGATAAAGCAAGAAGGAAACGAATGAAAATGTGCTCGACTTACAAAAGCAAGGAAAAGAAAAAATGAAAGAGAAAGACTGAAAAAAAAATAACGAAATAAAACGTGAAAAGAATAAAAAATGGAAAAAAAAAAGAGAAAGAAGCCGAAATGGTAGAGAAGAAAAACTTAAAAATGCAAAACGAAAAAGACAAACGAAATGGAAAAAGCAAAGATAAAAAAGATAAAAAAAAAGGAAAGAAAGAAAGAATAAATAAATGGGAGTAAAAAAATAATTGCAAATAAAAAAGAAAAAGATGAATAAAATGGAAAAACGAAAAAGAAAGACGAAGAAATTGTAGAAGAAAAAAAGGTTAAGAAAGACAAAACGAAAACAATGGACGAAATAGAAAAAGAATAAAATTGAAAGAGATAAAAAGAAAATGAATAAACAGGAATAAAGAAAGAGTTATAAATAGAAAAAAAAAGCCGAATGAAATACAAAACGAAAAATAAAAAAAAGCAAACGGATGAAATAGAAAAAAGAATAAAAAAGAGAGAAAAAAAGAAAAAAAGAATTAATAAATTGAAATAAATAGTGAATAAATAAAAAATGCCGAATGAAATTTATAAAAGAAAAAAGAAGGAAAAAATGGAGGAATGAAATGTTAAGAAGAAACAAAACGAAAAAACAACGGATAAAATACAAAAATAAAAAAGATGAAAAAAAGAATGAAATGTAAAAGAAAAACAAAGAGAAGAAAGAGAAAAAGAAAGAATAAATCAATGGAAGAAAAGAAAGAATTAACAAATAAAAAGAAAAAACAAATGAAATGGAAAAAGAAAAAAGAAAGATGAAGAAATGGAAAAAAGAAAAGGTTAAGAAAAAAAAACGAAGAGAATGAAAAAAGATAAAGCCAGAAGGAAACGAATGAAAATGAGTTCGACTTACAAAAGCAAAGAAAAGAAAATCAATGGAAGTAAAGAAAGAATTAACAAATAAAAAAGAAAAAAGTAAATGAAATTGAAAAAGAAAAAAGAAAGAGGCAGAAATGGAAGAAAAGAAAAGGCTAAGAAATACGAAACGAAACAAAAACGAATGAAATTAAAAAAGAAAAAATTGAAAATAAGGAATAAAATGGAAAAATAATAAGAAAGAAAAAGAAAAACGAAAATAATGTTTAAATGAAAGAAAAGAAAGAGTTAACAAAGAAAAAAGAAAAAGACGAATGAAACCAAAAAAAAAAATAAATAAACAGGAAAAAATGAAATAAAAAGGTTAAGAAATACAAAATAAAAAAATAAATAAATGAAATAGAAAAAAAAGTGAAAGAGAAAAAGAAAAGAATGAATAAATTGAGATAAAGAAACAGTTAATAAATAGAAATAAGCCAAATGAAATGAATAAAAGGAAAAAAAAAGAAGGAAGTGGAAAAAGAAAAAAAAGAATTCAGAAAATGTGAAAGAGGAGAAAATGGAAAAAAAGTTTAAAAAATAAAAAACGACAAAAAACGAATAAAACAGAAAAAGAAAAAATTTAAAAAAATGAATGAAATAGAAAAAGAATAAAAAAGACAAAAAGAAGAATAAATAAATAAAAGAAAAGAAAGAGTTAGCAAATATAAAAAGAAAAGGACGAATGAATTTTTAGCGGATCAATCAATCAGTTAAGTGCCATACGTGATACACGCTTTGGGCGATCATGTTTCGAAAGAGACATGACTGACTGGGCAGAAGATTATCCTGCAGTAGGTTGCCATTGCTTTCTGCGGTAGACTGGTTGTAAGCCAAGGCTATAGAAGCCAATCTGTCCTGTTATTTGACTCATAGCTTAAGGGGGGAAGAGATGTATTATATCATTAAGTTATAATTAGTGGGGGATCAGTCTATTACTTTATAACAATAGAAAACCGATTCCCCACTTTATGCCCAGTATAATTTTTAATTATGTTTCCAACTATTATATTCAGTCAGTCAGTTAAGTGCCATACGTGATACACGCTTTGGGCGATCATGTCTCGAAAGAGACATGACTGACTGGGCAGAAGATTATCCCTCAGTAGGTAGCCATTGCTTTCTGCGGTAAACTGGTTGCCGACCAAGGCTATAGAACCCAATCTGTCCTGCTATTTAACCCATAACTGGAAGGAAGAGATGGATTAATACCTTTCCCAAGGCTATTTGCGCATAAGTATTTTAGCGGATAAGAAATCAATCAAAATCAACCTTCTTCTTCACTTTTACAAAAATTCACAATGACGTGTAAAATCCTGGGTTTTCACAAAATGGAAAAAGGATTGACCAACAGCTTAAAGAAAAAATCGAACCCAGATTTCGCAATGAGGTGTTAAAATGATTTTTGACCAATAGAAGCGACTTGCACGACTCGAGGACTTAGTGATCCAATGCTAAATTCAAAAAGACTATATAAATGATCTCGGCATCCGTCAAGAGTCAGAGATGGGAGCAGCGAAAGAAAGACACATCTAAAATGTAAATTCAAACTTCAAGCGACCCGGACATTGTCCTCTTTCTCTTTCTGCTTATCTCTTTAAACAATTATTATTAGAACATTTTGTACGAACTCTACTCTTAATTAGTAATGTTTCTAATTGAACATTAACTTCTACAACTTATGTTATACTTCCTTTTAATAAATTTCTATTTTAACATTCAAAATGTATATTTTATTCTTACACTCTTCTACACTAATCCACACATTCCAACTGACAACCAACCTTCTGATGATGAAAAACCTTCTGATGATAATTCTGCATAAAACTTATAAACTGGAGTAAGTTTGGTTGAGTAAAACACAAGGCCGAATCAAAGAAAAATTAACCAGCTCCCTTATAGCTTCAGGTGTAAATTTTCGTTTTAAGTCCTGTCGCTCTTCCCCTTCAAATTTATCCAAAATAGCACTATTTCTGTGCAAATGTATATGCTGAACTCAAATCAAGTGTTAGTTATTGAAGAAATTACCTTTTTTTATCTGAATGTCCATAAAAAAACGAACTATATCTTGTACATTTCCTCTCCCATAACTCTCACGAAGTCATGTAAATAACTGCAAAATGACATACTGCGCATGTGAACGAACTTTGGCAGATTTTTCTTCATTTACTGATACTTCAGGCGATGTACTTCCGGTAATTAAAGTAATGCGCAATTGTATTTCTACGCTTATTGCTCTCAAAACAGGAAAAAAAAAGCAAGGAAACAAAAGTAAGGAAAAAAGAAAAAAGAAAGAAAAAGAAAGAAAGAAAAAAGAAAGAGAACAGAGCAGAAAGAAAGAAAGAAAAAAAGAAAGAGAACAGAGCAGAAAGAAAGAAAGAAAAAAGAAAGAGAACAGAGCAAAAAGAAAAAAGCAAGGAAACAAAAGTAAGAAAAAAAGTAAAAAGAAAGAAAAAAGAAAGAAAGAAAGAAAGAAAAAGGAAAGAAAGAGAACAGAGCAAAAAGAAAGAAAGAAAAAAGAAAGAAAGAAAGAAAGGAAAAAGAAAGAAAGAGAGCAGAGAAGAAAGAAAGAAAGAAAGAAGGAAGGAAGGAAAGAAAGAAAGAGAGCAGAAAGAAAGAAAGAAAAAGCAAGGAAACAAAAGTAAGGAAAAAAGAAAAAAGAAAGGAAAAAGAAAGAAAGAGAACAGAGCTGAAAGAAAGAAAGAAAGAAAGAGAAAGAAAGAAAGAGCAAAGAAAGAAAGAAAGAAAAAAGCAAGGAAACAAAAGTAAGGAAAAAAGAAAAAAGAAAGAAAAAGAAAGAAAGAAAAAAGAAAGAGAACAGAGCAGAAAGAAAGAAAGAAAGAAAAAAGAAAGAGAACAGAGCAGAAAGAAAAAAGCAAGGAAACAAAAGTAAGAAAAAAGAAAAAAGAAATAAAAAAGAAAGAAAGAAAGAAAAAGGAAAGAAAGAGAACAGAGCAAAAAGAAAGAAAGAAAAAGAAAGAAAGAAAGAAATAAAAAAGAAAGAAAGAGAGCGAGGAAAGAAAGAAAGAAAGAAAGAAAGAAGGAAGGAAAGAAAGAAAGAGAGCAGAAAGAAAGAAAGAAAAAGCAAGGAAACAAAAGTAAGGAAAAAAGAAAAAAGAAAGGAAAAAGAAATAAAGAGAACAGAGCTGAAAGAAAGAAAGAAAGAGCAGAAAGAAAGAAAGAAAAAAGCAAGGAAACAAAAGTAAGGAAAAAAGAAAAAAGAAAGAAAAAGAAAGAAAGAAAGAAAAAAGAAAGAGAACAGAGCAGAAAGAAAGAAAGAAAAAAGAAAGAGAACAGAGCGAGTAAGAAAAAAGCAAGGAAACAAAAGTAAAAAAAAAGAAAAAAGAAAGAAAAAAGAAAGAAAAAAAGAAAGAAAGAAAAAGGAAAGAAAGAGAACAGAGCAAAAAGAAAGAAAGAAAGATAGAAAGAAAGAACGAAAGAAAAAAGAAAGAAAGAGAGCAGAAAGAAAGAAAGAAAGAAAGAAAGAAAGAAAGAAAGAAAGGAAAGAAAGAAAGAAAGAAAGAAAGAAAGAAAGAAAAAGCAAGGAAACAAAAGTAAGGAAAAAAGAAAAAAGAAAGAAAAAAGAAAGAATGAAAGAAAGAGAACAGAGCAGAAAGAAAGAAAAAAAGAAAGAAAAATAAAAGAAAGAAAGAAAGAAAGAAAGGAAAGAAAGAAAGAAAGAAAGAAGAAGCAGCAGAAAGAAAGAAAGAAAAAAGCAAGGAAACAAAAGTAAGGAAAAAGAAAACAGAAAGAAAGAAAAGGGAAAGAAAGAGAACAGAGCAAAAAGAAAGAAAGAAAAAAGAAAGAAAGAATGAAAGAAAGAATGAGAACAGAGCAGAAAGAAAGAAAGAAAAAAGCAAGGAAACAAAAGTAAGGAAAAAAGAAAAAAGGAAGAAAAAAGAAAGAATGAAAGAAAGAAAGAAAGAAAGAGAACAGACGAAAGGAAAGAAAGAAAGAAAGAAAGAAAGAAAGAAGGAAAGAAAGAATGAAAGAAAGAGAACAGAGAAGAAAGAAAGAAAGAAATTAAGAAAGAAAGAACGAAAGAGAACATAGCAGTAAGAAAGAAAGAAAAAAGCAAGGAAACAAAAGTAAGGAAAAAAGAAAAAAGAAATAAAAACAAAGAAAGAAAAAAGAAAGAAAGAGAACAGAGCAAAAAGAAAGAAAGAAAAAAGCAAGGAAACAGAAGTAAGGAAAAAAGAAAAAAGAAAGAAAAAAGAAAGAAAGAAAAAGGAATGAAAGAGAACAGAACAAAAAGAAAGAAAGAAAGAAAGAAAAAAGAAAGAGAACAGAGCTGAAAGAAAGAAAGAAAGAAAGAATGAAAGAACGAAAGAAAGGATGAAAGAAAAAAGAAAGAAAGAGAACAGAGCAGAAAGAAAGAAAGAAAGAAAGAAAGAAAGAGAACAGAGCGGAAAGAATTGTAAAAAGGAGAAAGAAAAAGAAATGGAAGAAAAAATAGGGTAAAGAATGCGAAACGAAAAAGCCAAAATGAAATGGAAAAAGAAAAAAGAAGAAAGCTAAAAAAGAAAAGAATGAATTAATAGAAGTAAAGAACTCCCACATTGGGGGTAAGAAACCCGGCGAGGTCGAAAAAAAATAACCTCGCTGCTGATCTTGAAGGGGATCTACACTCAGTGGTAGAATGGGATAAGAAGTGGCTTGTAAATTTCAATGCGTCTAAGACCAACCTGCTGTCTGTCAATCATCACAGGCAACTTCTCCTGCCTCCCATAAGCATGGACCAAGCGAGTCTTCCTGAGAGGAATATACAGCGCCTCCTCGGCCTTAACCTCTCTTCTGATCTCAAATGGAACCACTACATCGAGTCCATAGCTAAATCCACTGCTAAGAAGGTTGGGTCACTGTGTCGTGCCAGGACGGTTTTTTCCCGCCTGAATCCATCTTGCATATATACAAATCAACCTTCCGTCCGTGCATATATGGTCAGGCTCCCCCATGTTCCTCTCAGTGTTCTTGACAGGCTCCAAAGGAGAATCAGTAATGTGATAGGTACGGACTTAGCGGCTCGACTATAGCCACTTTCTCACCGGCGGGATGTGGCTTCCCTCTGTTCTACAAATATTTTCATGGCTTCTAATCTGACGAACTTAAGTCACTGGAGCCCCTGCCACAGGAGTTTACTCGTACAACCAGACTGGCAATTGGGTCACACCCATTCACAGTTAGATCAACCAAATGCAGCCGACAATTCTACTCCAGCGGCTTCTTTTCTTGCACTTCCCGCTTGTGGAACTCCCTTCCATATTCCTGCTTTCCTGACGGCTACAACCTCCAGAAATTTAAATGCAATGTCAATACCCTCCTCTTAACCACTTGATTCTAGTTCTTTCTACATCACCCTGTAAATCTTTTCCTTTTTCACTACATTTGCGACTCTCTTCACACCTGTATTCCCATGCTTCTCTTTCTCCCTTCTCTGACACCCCCTGTAACTGATTCGCCTTTCTCTTTACTCTCCCCCTATCTGATCTTTTTCTCTTATGTAGCCCCCTGCGCATCAGTCTTTCTACATCACCCTGTATATCTTTTCCTTTCTCTCCACATTTGCAATTGTCATCACACCTGTATTCCCATCTTTCTCTTGCTCCTTTCTCTGACACCCCTTGTAACTGGTTCGTCTTTCTCTTTACTCTCCTCCTATCCAATCTTTTTCTCTTATGTAGCCCCCTGCGCATCAGTCTTTCTACATCACCCTGTATATCTTTTCCTTTCTCTCCACATTTGCAATTGTCATCACACCTGTATTCCCATCTTTCTCTTGCTCCTTTCTCTGACACCCCCTGTAACTGGTTCGTCTTTCTCTTTACTCTCCTCCTATCCAATCTTTTTCTCTTATGTAGACCCCTGCACATCAGTGGCATTACCGCCTTGCATGGAATGAAACGATAGACGTGGGTGGAGTGTGAACCGGGCGTCTGGAAAGTGTTATAAAAGTGATTGGATAATAACGAAGTATCATAAAAGAGGTTGAAAACTAACGAAATCTTGTAACAGAGGTCGGAAAATAACGAAGAATTAAAACATGCGTCGGAAAATAACGAAATTTTATAACAGCGGTCGGAAAATAACGAAGTGTTCTAACAGTGTTCGGAAAATAAAAACTTATAACAGTGGTCGGAAAAAAAAGAAGTTTTATAACTGAGATCGCAAAATAACTGAGGTCGGAAAATAACGAAGTGTTGTAACAGAGGTCGGAAAATAACGAAATCTTATAACAGCGGTCGGAAAATAACGAAATCTTATAACAGCGGTCGGAAAATAACGAAGTGTTGTAACAGAGCTCGGAATATAACGAAGTGTTAAAACAGAGGTCGGAAAATAACGAAGTGCTATAATAGAGGTCGGAAAATAACGAAGTCTTATAACAGAGGTCGGAAATTAACGAAGTCTTACAACAGAGGTCAGAAAATAATGACGTGCTATAACAGTGGCCGGAAAATAACGAAGTGTTGAAACAGAGGTCGGAAAATAAAGAAATGTTATAACAGAGGTCGGAAAATAGCGAAGTGTTAGTGGTCGGAAAATAACGAAGTGTTATAACTGAGAACGAAATACGAAATACTCCTTGTAATAGCGAAAGATGCCATGTAAATGCTAAGCAAAGTATTTAAGAAAGCGGAAAAGATTTGTAGGAATGAACCAAAATGACCTCAGGTCAGATACTACTACCATGCAGAGAATACATTGTTTCTTTTACCCTCTCTGTCTCTAAATAACTCCCAAGAACTAAGATACCCAAATCTATTCCCTTTTCTTTCTCTGCTACTATTTCTCTTTCCCCTACTCTCTCTATCTCCCTGACCCATGCTTGACCTAAAGGATTGGCCAGTCCCTCTCTGGCCTCTAAGCAGGCAACATGTGTTCTCTTGCTAGCGGACACTTAACACGAAAGTATGTAAAAATAAGAAAATAAAATATTCCTCTCAACGCTAATATTTGTATCCACTTCTTTGTCAATTATACCCACAAAGATACCAAAATATTACAGATTCGTTAGAAACAAAAATAAGAGTTTTGAGTTGTTATGCAATACGAATCCTCATATGTAGCAGTAAGTGAGGGACAATTTCCTCAAATATGCAGAAGATATTTGAGGTAACAGTGATATGGTTTAACAGAAGGATGCTTATAATACCGTGGCCATTGGAGCATATAAATAAAAAGAATGATTTGAGAAAATTGGAAAGAAGAGTTTGAATATGAAAATATGGGAGTATAAAAGTGGGAAGCGTTCATGCTACAAATTCAGTCAGAGAAAATAAAACATGATGAACCGATATTGAAATGCTTCTTGGCAAAACGTGTTGGCAGGATTTTTATACTTATTGATATGGCTGAGATTGTTATAAGGGAAATTCACATAGAAAGAATATTCGGAAGATAGATATGAATAGATTGAGATAGAAAGATAGATAATGAACAGGCTGAGATAGATAGATAGATAGATAGATAGATAGATACATACATACATACATACATACATACATGCATAATAACTGACTGATATATATATATATATATATATATATATATATATATTGATTAATTACTTAGTTTTTGGTCATAACAAAATTATATCAGTAACAATTAAACAGTGTTCAATACAATTACATTTTAGAACTTTTGAATATTCTTCATTTGTAAACAACACGTTTACGAAGGAAGAATGTATATATATATATATATATATATATATATATATATATATATATATATATATGCATGCATACATACATACATACATACATTACATACATACATACATATACAGATAGAGACTGAAAGATATAGTGATAAATCAATTTTTAAAAGAATTATAGATAGATAGATAGATAGATAGATAGATAGATAGATAGATAGATAGATATTAATAGAGTGAGATAGATAGATAGATAGATAGATAGATAGATAGATAGATAGATAGATAGATAGGAACAACTGGAGATATATATTAATAGAATGAGATAGATCAATTATTAAAAGAATGAGACAGATAAATACATACATTCATACATACAATTGCGATGCAACTTTAACGAATATGTTTTGTTTCCCATGTAAGGTATATGTATATATGAACGCAGGCAAAATTGTCTGACAGTAGACGTAGAACTGCCAAATTCATAGACGAAAGATGTCTAAAGTAATTTCAGCGAATATAAAGAATGAAAACCAAAAATATCCCAGCACCTGCAGGAACCATCCGGAATTCCGTTCGCCATATCCTTTAAAATATGCATAATTCGATCAGATCCCAATGGGGTGGGCTATAAAGAATGGTAGCCTCTTGAGAATTTTCCCTCACCCGGAATGAATTGAGGAAAATCAATTTGTAATTTTGGCAAGAATGAAATACTCTTCTAGAAAATTCAAGTCAATTATGTTTTTCGTTTTATTATTTCAATACACATTGGAATGTGTGGTTTTATGTATCTACATATCAACGAGGGTCGTTTAAAAAGTTCTAAGCCTCACCCCCCAAAAAATAATTCGGATTTCTGTCTCATTTTCTGTGCAGGTGAGGCCCATACAAGGTTGAGAGATGTGTGACAAATATAGAAAAAGACAGAAGGATGCTGAGGATACCATGGACAGAGCATGTGAGAATTGACGAAAATGGAAAATGTGACACAGAGATCCAAAGACGCATTGGCAGGGCCAAAGACGCATTTCAGAAGCTAACCCGAGTACTGAAAGACAGGAATATCTCATTAGAAACAAAGAAAAGAGTACTGAATTGCTATATGATATCTGTCCTTCTGTATGGAAGTGAATGCTGGATGATCTCATCAGAGATGAAGGAGAGACTTTAGGCAGCAGAAAGGTGGTTTTACAGAAGGATGCTGAGGATACCATGGACAGAGCATGTGAGCGATGATGAAAGATGGAAAATACGGAGATCCAAAGAGGCATTGGCATGGCCAAAGACACATTTTTAAAGCTAACCAAAGTACTGAAAGACAATAAAATCTCATTAGAAACAAAGAAAAGAGTGCTGGATTGCTATGTGATATCGGACCTTCTGTATGGCAATGAATATTGGATGATCTATTCGAGGATGAAGGAGACGCTTGAGGCAGCAGAAATGTGGTTTTACAAAAGGATGCTGAGGATACCATGGACAGAGCACGTGAGTAACGATGAAGTGTTGGGCCGGATGGAAACGAGGAGAAAGCTTATACTTAACATAAGAAAGAGACCGATGAGGCTTCTGGGACACGTAATCAGGAAGAAAGTCTTGGAGAGTTTAATACCCACAGGACGGATAGAAGGAAAGAGAGACATGGGAAAGAAACGCGAGACCTACTTGATAGGTCTGAGCAAATGGATGGCAGAGTGAGATTTGGGAGAGATACCAGGAAGAATCTTGAGAGCGACAAGAGACAGAGCCAGCTGGAAGTCCATGATCGCCTACGTCCTGAAGGACAAGAATCAGGATAGGCTACATGGAATATGTGAAAACTATTAATGGACAGTACTATGCATCAGAATTAAGAGAACTGATGGAAACAATCAAGCGTAGGGAAGCTGAGGACGAGTATGCTCTTGATCCAGTGTAACGCGCCCATTCAACCTTCTCAGGTGGCAGTATATAAATCAGCCAACTGCGACTCTGAATTTCTTCCCAATTTTCTTACTCAAAATCCCACCTGCGTGTTTGTTATTTTGGAAACAAAAATCCGATCATATATACGAGGGTCATTCAATAAATAATTTGAATTTCTCTAATTTGAATTTTTCTAATACAGATAAAAGCTTACTTTTTTTTATTTTTTTTTTTATTTTAAAAACGTAGTCTCCCAGCAGTGTCACACACTTTTTCCTTCTGTGCACAAGCTTCCGTATTCCCTCAGCGTAAAATTCTTTGGATTGATGTCTCAGCCAATCGCTCACAGCACTTTTGACTTCATCGTCACTTTCAAACTTCTTTAAGCAATTTAGCCCACTTGTAGACATTTTTTGGCTGAAACATGTGACACCATACACAGTTGACATTATCCTATGAATTTCAACTCGTTTGCACCCTTCAGCAGTCAAAAAACCTGATAAGTGACCTCTGTTCAATCCTGGAGCCCGCTTCTTAGTCGGCCATCTTTGTTAATCTCCAAAACTCTCAAAGTTTTTTTTTAATCTACAAAAATTTAAGAAGTAAAGGAAAAAGATTTAAGAAGTAAAGGAAAAAAATTAAAAAAAAAAAAGGAAGCTTCTATCTGTATTAGAAATTCTTACATAAAAAAATTCACCTTATTTATTGAATGACCCTCGTAAAAAGAAGTTTTTAGAGGACCCTGGTGTCACCTTCTTTCTTGATGGAATTACAATGTTTACGCATTGATGGACAAAGTGCATTGATGTCAAGTGGTGGTGGGAACTATATTGAAAAATAATGAAAATCTTTTTTTCTCAAACTATACCTGGGTGAGGTTCAGAACTTTGGAACGACCTCGTATCTGTCTACAACATCCTTTATCAAGTATTCAAAAAAAAAAAAAAACTTCCCAAAACAGAAATATTGATGAAAACATTGGGGTGAAAACAGTGATGGCAACCATTCTGAATACATTATAAAATTCAGTGGTGGGGAATTAATAAATACTTAACACTCCGGATGATTTTCCGCATGGATGATTCATAACAAACCTATATATATAAAAGGCAAGATGTGGATGTGTGTGTGTGTGTGTCTGTCTGTCTGTCTGTCCTTTATACAAATCCACAATTTTTATCCGATTGTCACCAAACTTCACACAAATATTCCTTAGGCTTCCTATCAGTTCTTGGGCGACATATTTTTTCCGAAACCCACCGATATCGGAAACTGATACCCCGATATCCGATCAGGTCTGATCAAGATCAGGTTTTTAGCCATTTTATTTAAGTTTTTGTTTCGGGTTTGGCTCTAAGTAGGTATAATTGTAGTTCTTAGTATCAGCCATGATACCATTGACTCAGAGGACTTATTTAGCCTTCAAAATTCAGTTTGCGACGAAAAAATTATTTGACATCGATACCAGGAAATCAAAATTTAAATTACATCCACTCATTTTTCTTTTAATCTAGGATTTCGGTTTGACTGGAAACAACAATTGCTTTTTATTTTTTTGGTGCCAACGTCCAAGGAGTCTAACTCCAGGACCATGGATTAGTTTTAAAGCTTTCATTACACCTGAGCAACGCCGGGCTATACTGCTAATATATATATATATATATATATATATATATATATATATTAGGATTAGGTGCGATTGGTAAATTGTTGCAATTATTTTATTATTTCAAATATTCTTTAGGCTGAGTCTGGGCTCCAGGACCATGGATTAGTTTTAAAGCTTTCATTACACCTGAGCAACGCCGGGCTATACTGCTAATAATATATATATATATATATATATATATATATATATATATATATATATATATATTAGGTGCGATTGGTAAATTGTTGCAATTATTTTATTATTTCAAATATTCTTTAGGCTGAGTCTGGGCTCCAGGACCATGGATTAGTTTTAAAACTTTCATTACACCTGAGCAACGCCGGGCTATACTGCTAATATATATATATATATATATATATATATATATATATATATATTAGGTGCGATTGGTAAATTGTTGCAATTATTTTATTATTTCAAATATTCTTTAGGCTGAGTCTGGGCTCCAGGACCATGGATTAGTTTTAAAGCTTTCATTACACCTGAGCAACGCCGGGCTATACTGCTAATATATATATATATATATATATATATATATATATATATATTAGGTGCGATTGGTAAATTGTTGCAATTATTTTATTATTTCAAATATTCTTTAGGCTGAGTCTGGGCTCCAGGACCATGGATTAGTTTTAAAACTTTCATTACACCTGAGCAACGCCGGGCTATACTGCTAATATATATATATATATATATATATATATATATATATATATATATATATATATATATATATTATTAGGTGCGATTGGTAAATTGTTGCAATTATTTTATTATTTCAAATATTCTTTAGGCTGAGTCTGGGCTCCAGGACCATGGATTAGTTTTAAAGCTTTCATGACACCTGAGCAACGCCGGGCTATACTGCTAATATATATATATATATATATATATATATATATATATATATATATATATATATATATTAGGTGCGATTGGTAAATTGTTGCAATTATTTTATTATTTCAAATATTCTTTAGGCTGAGTCTGGGCTCCAGGACCATGGATTAGTTTTAAAGCTTTCATTACACCTGAGCAACGCCGGGCTATACTGCTAATATATATATGTATATATATATATATATATATATATATATATATATATATTAGGTGCGATTGGTAAATTGTTGCAATTATTTTATTATTTCAAATATTCTTTAGGCTGAGTCTGGGCTCCAGGACCATGGATTAGTTTTAAAACTTTCATTACACCTGAGCAACGCCGGGCTATACTGCTAATATATATATATATATATATATATATATATATATATATATATATATATATATATTAGGTGCGATTGGTAAATTGTTGCAATTATTTTATTATTTCAAATATTCTTTAGGCTGAGTCTGGGCTCCAGGACCATGGATTAGTTTTAAAACTTTCATTACACCTGAGCAACGCCGGGCTATACTGCTAATATATATATATATATATATATATATATATATATATATATATATATATTAGGTGCGATTGGTAAATTGTTGCAATTATTTTATTATTTCAAATATTCTTTAGGCTGAGTCTGGGCTCCAGGACCATGGATTAGTTTTAAAGCTTTCATTACACCTGAGCAACGCCGGGCTATACTGCTATATATATATATATATATATATATATATATATATTAGGTGCGATTGGTAAATTGTTGCAATTATTTTATTATTTCAAATATTCTTTAGGCTGAGTCTGGGCTCCAGGACCATGGATTAGTTTTAAAACTTTCATTACACCTGAGCAACGCCGGGCTATACTGCTATATATATATATATATATATATATATATATATATATATATATATATATATATATTAGGTGCGATTGGTAAATTGTTGCAATTATTTTATTATTTCAAATATTCTTTAGGCTGAGTCTGGGCTCCAGGACCATGGATTAGTTTTAAAGCTTTCATGACACCTGAGCAACGCCGGGCTATATGCTAATATATATATATATATATATATATATATATATATATATATATATATATATATATATTAGGTGCGATTGGTAAATTGTTGCAATTATTTTATTATTTCAAATATTCTTTAGGCTGAGTCTGGGCTCCAGGACCATGGATTAGTTTTAAAGCTTTCATTACACCTGAGCAACGCCGGGCTATACTGCTAATATATATATATATATATATATATTAGGTGCGATTGGTAAATTGTTGCAATTATTTTATTATTTCAAATATTCTTTAGGCTGAGTCTGGGCTCCAGGACAATGGATTAGTTTTAAAGCTTTCATTACACCTGAGCAAACGCCGGGCTATACTGCTAGTTAAGTTTAAAAGAAAAGGAAATTAAACAAAGAACTCGTTGTGCCAGAGGTAGTTTTGCACAACACCACAAATTTCTTCGAGACAAATTGTTTATTGCACCTAATAAGAACTACGGCGAGAACGAATCTTCTTTCTGTCACATAACCTTTACTACATTTGTAGTGAACAAAACAAATTCTAGATTTAAAAATTCAAATCTGACTCATTGTTAGAAATAAACAAATTTTCTCGAATTTACAAACTTTGCTTAACACACACACAACTCCTGAAATTTCGCGCCTCGATGCGAAATGTTTGCCGTCTAGTGGAAAGGCCAGAATCACATCCGGGAGTGAAATCCCAAACGAAATACAAGACGGGCAAAGTTTGACCCTCGTCAAAGAGTTAAGATTACGAGCAATTAACACCTACCTTTGACAAACGTCAAACCATCGTTATTATTATTGCCTCTCTTTTTCTCTCTCACCTCTCACCTCCTTTTCATCATTCACCCGTCTACTTGGTAACCACTCGGAACACTTTAAGACTGTGCGAATACTCAAAAGACACTTCTACTCATCAACAAACGCTCATACATACATGCCCACATACGTTCCTGCCTACGTACACTTAAACTCTTTCCAACAAGTTACTACCACGATGCAACATGGCCAGAACTGTTACTGGACTCTTTCTGAAATTTGGTTTTATGCGAAATATTTCACAAATTTCAAACAAAAGCAGTTCAGGTTGCTCGGTCAATGAACGCCAAATATGTACTGTACCCCGTATATATGCATTGTTGGGATAAGAATGATCTCGAACAGAAAATCGACATCATTTATGAAGTGTTCCAAAAAAGAGGTTTCAAGATAAACCACTCCTAAATAGAACCTCTGTTATGGAACTGTACTGCTTGGCATTAGAACCGGAAGCTCCAATACGAACATTTCAGAGTGATTAGATGTCAATTTGAGGCCAGTGCAGAGTACTCAAAAAGAGTTGGATGAGTTTAATGGTGATTACGAGGTTACGACAGCTTGTAAATTTCACTGATCACTCTGAGAAATTTTATTGGTGAGAGCCGTCACAGAGGTCTACTTGAAGTGCTATGAGTGGTTAGTACTACCCTGGCTCATGAGGGTGGCTGATAAGAGTCCATATGTTTGGCAACAGGACTCTGCACTATGCCACGCAATCAAGAGCACCAGGCCACGACTGTCAAACACTTTTTACGTCGACGTCACCCCATATATGTTGCCCCCTAACTCCCCAGACTGCAACCCCCTTGATTGTTATGTGTGGGGATCAATTGAACGAGATGCAGGAGATTCCGAAGGCGTCTGGAGGCCGTGCTAAAAGCCTTTGTGTGTGTGTGTGTGTGTGTGTGTGTGTGTGTGTGTATCCGTTACCTATAGACTCCGAAACGGCTGAACCGATTTTCTTGAAAATTTACACAGTTGTACTATAAGCGTCTGCGAGTATTCTTACCTAGGCTTTGTGTCGAGCTACCCCCGATAAATATCGAAAATCGAAAATCGATAATCGAAAAAATCGGGTTATAGAAAGAGTGGGCCGATTTTAATCAAATTTGATACACTCATAGACAAAGACATAAGAAACGATATTCAGAAGTTTCAAAGTTGCAGTTCGTGCAGAAAATCGATAATATATATATATAAGTTTTCATTACACCCGAGCAACGCCGGGCTATACTGCTAGTTGAATATATTTACTCTTTAGTATTTCAATGATATTTTAGTGCAATTTTGATAAAAAAATATATATATGCTAAAATGAGACGGCAGTGTTATTTTTCATTTTTGCGCAATTTCGACGACAATGTATCCATCGCACCTTTAACTCTTCATATTTGAGATAAGAATGATCTTGAAGGGAAAAATCTCAACCATCTATGAAGCGTTCCAAATAAAGACAACTCAAGATAAACCATTCCAAAATAGAAATAATATTATGGAATTGGAACGAAAACAGTGATGACATCTAACCCGAATCCATCATAAAAAAATTCAGCATGTGGAATTAATGAATAGAAAACATTTCAAATACCTCGGTGTTTGCTGCAGTTATTATGAAGTGAAAAAGAAATTAAACCTAGAATAAGCTTTGTCAGAGGTAATTTTGCCCAACACTGCAAATTGCTACGAAACCAAAAGGGTCAACCTGAAAATTCATGTCATGTGCTTTAAATAGTTTAGTCTCATTGAAGTTTTTACATGTATGTTATACAAATGTATCAACCCATTCAAAAATATCTAGACTCTCTTTTTTAAAGAGGAAATTGAACATAGAGTAAGTGTTAGATTGAAACACACCTATTCCTCAGATAATGGACACTCCCTCTGTTATGGTGAAACACACTTATTCCTCAGATAATGGGCTCTCTCTCTGTTGTGGTGAAACACGCCTAATCCTCAGATAATAGACTCTCCCTCTGTTATGGTGAAACACACCTATTCCTCAGATAATGGACTCTCCCTCCGTTATGGTAAAACACACCTATTCCTCAGATAATGGACTCTCCCTCTGTTATGATGAAACACACCTATTCCTCAAATAATGGACTCTCCCTCTGTTATGGTGAAACACACCTATTCTTCAGATAATGGACTCTCCCTCTGTTATGGTGCAACGCACCTATTCCTCAGATAATGGACTCTCCCTCCGTTATGGTGAAACACACCTATTTCTCAGATAATAGACTCTCCCTCTGTTATGGTGAAACACACCTATTCTTCAGATAATGGACTCTTCCTCCGTTATGGTGAAACACACCTATTCCTCAGATAATGGACTCTTCCTCCGTTATGGTGAAACACACCTATTCCTCAAATAATGGACTCTCCCTCCTTTGCTAATAAGAGTTAACTTGAAATTAACTCGAGAAGTTCTTCGGATTTCCCTGTTAGGTGAGAGGAGGTAGATTTTGATTTTCTGTTTCTCGCTTTAAAGTTAACTTAGCTAGGTTATGATTGCTCATTGGCCCCTTTTTCTTTTTGTCCCCAGTTTTCTTTTTAGTTTAATCCCCCATCCCTTTCCCGGTTTAGGTGTTCAACAATGTTAGTTCTTCGGTGGATGCGTGGCGTCTTTCGTTATTTTTCAAGTGTGCTTTTCGTTTTTGTTATGGTGTTTAAATGTGTGAGTGATTGTGTGTGTGATTGCTGATCGGATAAGTGGTATTATTATATTTCTAAAGCTACGCATTATATTTCGTCCGGGGAAATGATTTTGCTGTCACAATATTAGAGTAGTGGGGGGCTTTTATTACTAATATGTTTTTGTTTAGTTGCTTGTATATATTGTATTTCATTGTAAATAGACATTGGGGAATTTTTAAATGTTGTTATTTTCTGCCCATGCCCTCCACTGAAAATTGTACATATGGGAGTTAAGTAGGACTACATAGAGCAGCTGAGGTATTATGGTGGACGTAGTAAGAATGGTAAGTAAAAATGTGGTATTATGGTAAAAGGTTTATTGTAAGTGTGTCAGGGTCAACGAAAGTGAATAGCTAAGTTAAATTAGGACAGATGAAGACCAGCCTCCCCCATCCCCGTTTTAGGCCTTGTGCCACATTTGTACTCATCGTACAATAAATAATGAAGTTCTTAGGATTTCTGTTTGTATTTTTTGTTTAAAATTTTTTTTGTTTTGGGAATTTATGTTATGTCCCTCGCCATATATTATTTTCATGATTTATTTTTAAATATATTTGAGTACTTATTATTCACAATAAATTTTTATGCTCATTTGTTGTTTTTTTTTTAGGTCCCTGGTACGTATGAGGTATTTTGGTGTATGAAGGATTGAATGCTGATGGACAAGTTCTTGTGGTGGATGAGAAAATTGTAAAGTATGTTGGGGTCGTGAGTTGGATTAGGTAGGTATAGGATAGATACTGAAGACCAACCTGAGTTTTTTAACCTCCTCCCCCAAACTGGCCTTGTGCCACAATTGTATTATATACAACTAGCAGTATAGCCCGATGTTGCTTGGGTGTCATGAAAGCTTTAAAACTAATCCATGGTTCTAGAGCTCAGACTCTTTGGACGTTGGCACGAAAGACATAGTTGTTTCCAGTTAAAGCGAAACCGTGGACTGAAAGAAAAATGAATGGATGTAAGTCAAATTTTGATTTCCTGGTATCGATATCAAATAAGTTTTTTTCGTCGTAAACTGAATCTTGAAGGCTAAATAAGTCCTCTGAGTAAAAAATACAGACATACAGGCAGATAAACAGACACACACACAAACATCTTGCCTTTTATATATATTATCGATTTTCTGCACTATTGTAAGAGCTGCAACCTTGAAACTTCTGAATATCGTTTCTTATGTCTTTGTCTATGAATGTATCAAATTTGATTAAAATCGGACCACTCTTTCTATAACCCGATTTTTTCGATTATCGATTTTCGATATTTATCGGGGGTACCTCAACACAAAACCTAGCTAAGAACACTCGCAGACGCTTATAGTACAACTGTGTAAATTTTCAAGAAAATCGGTTCAGCCGTTTCGGAGTCTATAGGTAACGGATACACACACACGGACACACACACACAGACAAAGTTCCATCTATAAATCAGTTTAGATAAATAATGAGAAGTTCTTAGGAGTTCATAGAAGTTCTAGAGAGTTCTTTAGAGTTCTATTGGAGTTCAGTAGAACTAGTAGGTAGTTGATATTAGTCGGCAGTTAGCTGAATACTAAGGAGTCAGTTTTCAGCGGAAGATTACCAAGTTCTTAACATTCTGGGTGCGTTAAGTCGATTCGCAACCGACATCGCACGATTATAACTTTCAGTGCGAAAACTACTCCACAAGAGTTATCAACTAACCACCATAGACAATCGCATCTACCTCCCATTAGCATGGGACAGGCTAGCCTCCTAGAGAGTAAAATACTACGCCTCCTTGGCCTTACACTCTCGGCGAACCTCAAATGGAATGACTATATCGAATCCATTGCCAAATCTGCTTCTATGAAAGTCGGCTCCCTGTGCAGGGCCCGGAAATTTTTCCCACCTGAATCTATTCTGCACATATACAAATCTACCATCCGCCCGTGTATTGAATATTGCTGCCATATCTGGTCGGGTGCCCCTGCTGCTCTCCTTGGGCTTCTTGACAAAATACAAAGGAGGATCTGTAACGTGGTTGATACTGACTTGGCAGACCGGCTGCAGCCGCTCTCTCACCGGCGTGATGTGGCTTCCCTGTGCCTCTTCTACAAGTACTTTCATGGCTTCTGCTCCGATGAGCTTAGATCACTGGTGCCGCCTAAGCACGAATTTACACGAGATACTAGATTAGCAACTAGGTCCCACCCTTTTACAGTTAAACAAATAAGATGTAACCGTAAATTCTACTCCAACAGCTTCTTTTCTCGCGCTTTCCGCCTGTGGAACTCCCTTCCACAAGTCTGCTTTCCCGACAGTTACAATTTCCAGGTGTTTAAATGTAGGGTCAATAGACACCTCCTATCACACTAACTCCCAACTATTCTCAGAACACTCTCATCTACCCAACCCTCATTCTCGGTATCCTTACCCGCCTATCACCCACCCTCTGACATTTCCTATATTTAATCAGCCTTTCTCCACTCTACGTAGCCCCCTGCGCAGTAGTGGCAGTGACATGCCTTGCTCGGGGTGAAACGCTTATAAAAAACAAACAAAAAAAAACTGCAAACTGCTACGAAACTCAAAAAAGTCAACCTGAAAACTGAGGTCATGTTCTTAAAAATCCTCGTTAGAGAGAGGCCTTCATAAGAATAGCCTGCATGGCACTAACCTCGTTCAGAAATATCGAAAACGTCAACCGCATACAGCCGCATCCTTAGATCACCCTGCTTTAAATATTGTGGACTGGCGCCTGTCAATCACAAACAATTGAAACAAATAACAGATACTTTATGAATACCAACAGCAGTAACAACTGAAATAGATAGCACATGTCAGTTAATTGCCATACGTGATATACGCTTGGGCGATCATGTCTCGAAAGAGACATGACTGACTGGGCAGAAGTTTATCCCGCAGTAGGTTGCCATTGCTTTCTGCGGTAGACTGGTTGCCAACCAAGGCTATGGAACCCAATCTGTCCTGCTTTTTAACCCATAACTGGAAGGAATAGTCGGGTTCATACTTTTTCTAAGGGTATTTGCGCGTAAGTGAATGCAAGGAATTCAACTGGATTCGGACTCGGATCTCCGATTTCTCGTTCCTAGTCGATATCCACTACACCACAACGCACATCCATAGCACATGTAACTTGGATTAAAAATTTATATCTATAAAAGTGACGAGGGTGGACGTTATGTAAGTATTTGTTTATTTAATAGAGTCGACTTAGCGTCTGTATTTTGCTGTCTAGCTCGACGACAGTTGCGCTCAGGTGTAGATCAAAATTTTACAACGCTAAAGACACATTGAAATTTTTCAGAAACCCAAAATTAGGAGTAGAAAAATATATTTTCTTCCCACAAAGCCAGGGATCAGTTTATGTATTGATTATAATATAGAATCGATCACCCCCCACTTTATATTATCTACATCTATATGTATTACCCTCCACCTCCAACCCTAATGCAATAGAGACATTCTACATTCTTATCTATATCTATAAAAGTCACGAGGATAGATGTTGTGTAAGTATTTGCTATGTAAATTCATCAGATGTTTTTTTATTCTTATTATTCCTTAAACTACCCAAGTGAAACCGGGCTAAACTGCTAGTCTATATCTATAAAAGTGACGAGCCTGGACGTTGTGTAAATATTTGCTATGTAAATTCATCAAATGCTTTTTATTCTTATTATTCCTTAAACTACCCGTGTGAAACCGGGCTAAACTGCTAGTCTATGTCTATAAAAGTGACGATGGGTGAACGTTGTGTATTTGCTATGTAAATTCATCATATGCTTTTTATTCTTATTATTACTTAAACTACCCGAGGAAAACCGGGATAAACTGCTAACAGTTATATAAACACGATGGTGACGTACTACTCCACGTCTATTCCAAATAAATAGACATTAATACTGGAACGAGCGATGAGACTTACTGTACTTGAGAAACCTGAAACTTTTCAAGAAATATTTCCTATTTATATCTGTTCATATATATATATATATATATATATATATATATATATATATATATATATATATAAATTGTGTGTATTTTGGCAGCATTTTTTCATTAATGCAGGCTTCATTGAATAATATAGACAAGTTTTGTCTATTAATTTTGTGTAGGATCCGTTCATACCGTCTGATATACTTGATGGTGATGTCGTTGAAAGACAACAAAAAATCACAGTAATTGTTGATTTTTTGATCGGGTCTAAGCTTTCGGCTCACATAAGAATTAAATGCATATTAAACACGGTTTAAAAAAATGGAGAGGTACCTTTCCATTTGTATATATTATTCAATGAAACCTGCATTAATTTATATATATATATATATATATATATTCCAAAATTTGGATAATTTTTTATTAAGTTGGATCTAAGCTTACCGTCTTAATAACCTCTCTGAAGATGGCTCATGTGAGCCGAAAGCTTAGATCCAACTTAATAAAAATTTATCCAAATATAGGAGAATTTTTGTCTTTATTTTCAACTGAAATTAAAGCCAAAATACGACTTTTAGAATGGCTCATGATTAAACATAATAGACATTCATTGTCTCTTATATTTAACACTATATGTTTAGAATATATATATATAATGTATCAAGGCAGCAGATAATTTTCTAAACATATACTGTTAATGAATGTCTATTATGTTTAATCATGAGCCGCTGTAAATATCGCATTTTGGCTTTAATTTCAGGTGAAAAAAAAAGAGAAAAATTCTCCAACATTTGGATAATTTTTTATTAAGTTGGTCCTAAGCTTTCAGCTTAACATGTAAACATCCGCCATCATATATAAATAGCTGACTAAATAGAGAGAACCACTCAGTGCCTTGACATGAGAATAAAGCAACGTTTTTGTTTGTTTGTTTTTCTTTATAATCATATTGCCCAAAGCAATCCATTTTATTGCCACTGTTTTGCAGGAGGTTGCATAGAAGGACAGTTATGAGAAAGAGTGACAGGTTATAGGGGGTGTCAGGAAGTGGGTAGGAGAAGGATGAGAGAACTGATGAGAGTGGAGTGGACGGAGAAAGGAGCATGAGAGAGAAGATGCAGGTTAGTGAAATAGGAGATGACTATTGACTTTACATTTAAATTCTTGGAGATTGTAGCTGCCGGAGAAGCAAGTAAATGGAAGGGAGTTCCACAGGTGGGAAGTGCGAGAAAAGAAGCTGGGGAGTAGAATTTGCATTTACACTTTATTGGTTTCACAGTAAAAGGTGGGACCTAGTTGCTAATCTTGTAGCTCGAGTAAATTCATATATAGAGGGCACCAGTGAGCTAAGTTCATCGGAGCAGAAGCCGTGAAACTATTTGTAGAAGAAACACAGGGAAGCCACATTGCGACGGTCGCAAAAGTGACTTTATCTGAACTGCCAAGTCGGGATCGATCACATTGCAGATTCTCCGTTGGATTTTGTCAAGTACACCTAGGTGGATAGCAGGAGCACCCGACCAGATATGGCAGCAATATTCAATGCACTTTCAATATTCCCACTAAGACTAGAAACAACACCGCTTACTTCGGAATGGACTCGTCCCAAATACTTACGGTACTGCCATTTGCGAGCATCTTTTAAAGAATAGAAACTAGGCAGCGAATTTTAGTGTAGATTGGTTTACTGTTTTGACCCGGTCTCACTTTTGTTACATCTTAATGTGCTAGAGGCTTTGTATATCGGGTCCCGCAAACTTTCTATGTGCAAACAGCGTAGATAGTTGCGGCTCGATATTATTAACCTCTAGCTTTTTGTATTTATAATTTTTCCCCCTCATTTTTCATGATACACTTTATTTCAATTCTAATTTAAATCTTCCGTAGAGGCCTGACGAAAGGGAGCGAAACCGGTTACTTCGCTAAGTTTTACTATGTTATAATGTGTAACATTGAGCTACACACTTTCTTCTCTTTAATTAAATTTTGTACCTATAAAAACATTTTCAAATATATATATATATATATATATATATATATATATATATATATATATATAAACATTTTTCGTATATATTTATTTGTATATATGTGTGTGAGTGTGTGTCCAACCAGTGTCGTCACGAGCTCAGTTAAGGCGCCATGCCTTAGGTTTGGACATTTCTATGACGTCAAAGTGAGATTAGGGCACTCACCATAACAAAGACACCGTGTTATCTCCACGATTTTTCTCACTTCACTGTTACTCTTCTGTGGAGTCGATTCGTCGATGTGTGAATTTCTGGCAAAGAAGTCTCTTTTGAAGAAATTCTAGATAAGGCCAAAAAACAGGATGAAAAAGAATGTAAAAAATGTGAACCTACTTACTTTTTTTGAAAAAAATATGAATACGAAAAATGTCGCAACTCTAGTTTTAACATTTTAACTGCTGATTTCAAGAGACGAAGTATGAACTTTTCATTTCAATCACGAATCAAGATCCCTAATTTTAACTCTCGAATCAGTCCCTGCTTTCAAAACGAATCCGGGCTCTTAATTTCAAATCACGAATCAGACCCTTTTTTCAAAACACAAATCAGGACGCCTGTTTTCAAAATACGAATCAGGTCCTGGTTTTAAAACACAAATCCGGGTTCTTGATTTCAAATCACGAATCAGGCCCTTCTTTTCAAAACACAAATCAGGACGCCTGATTTCAAAACACAAATCACAAATCCGGGCTCTTGATTTCAATGTTTTTTTCAAAACACAAATCAGGACGCCTGTTTTCAAAATACGAATCAGGTCCTGATTTTAAAACATTAATCCGGGCTCTTGATTGCAAATCACGAATTAAGTCTTGCTTTCAAAACCCGAATCAGGACGCCTGATTTCAGATCAGGAATCGGGAACTTGCTTTTAAAAAACAAATCAGGAGGCCTGATTTCAAAACAGCAATCATACCCCTGCTTTCAGAACATGAATCAAGACACCAGATTTCAAACCACGAGTCAGGACCCTCCTTTCAAAACACATATCAAGAACCCTGATTTCAAAGCAGTAATCTGGTCACGTCCTTCAAGACACGACCTCTGATTTCAAAAACATTGTCGCTTCTGGAACATCCACTCGGTTCTATGCTTTCCAGCCAACTTTAATCAGGGAAAATTTAAATGCAATAGCAATCGCTTTCAAAATTCAGTTTACGACGAAAAAAACCTATTTCATATCGATACCAGGAAATCAAAATTTGACTTACATCCATTCATTTTTCTTTCAGTTTACGGTTTCGATTTAACTGGAAACAACTATTGCTTTTTAGTCTTTCATACCAACGTCCAAAGAGTCTGAGCTCCAGGACCATGGATTAGCTTTAAAGCTTTCATTACACCCGAGCAACGCCGGGCTATACTGCTAGTATATATATATATGTGTGTGTGTGTGTGTGTGTGTACACCACGGTCTTTATTAAAATGGAGAGGTACCTTTCTAAAAATGTCAAAGTTACCTTGCAGTTCCAACAGTTCTTCGTGATGTACTTTATAAAACGCTTTTGCATAATTCATAAAACATGCGTACATATCCTTCTGCATTTGTAGCAACAATTTCCAAAACGTCAATGCATATTACACACGAAAGATTTCACAGACCAATGTTAGAGGATGCGTATTTATAATTATGCATTTTTAGATGGACTAAAATTAATAGTATAGTCCAAAGGAACTTCTGTCTTTTATTTTTGAGAATATACTTTTTTATTATTATTTCTGTCTATATTCTAACCAATCTCCAATATGAAATGATTTCATTTATTTTTTCTTTAGTTTATTTAGTTATTTTTTTGTTTTGTTTTGTTTTAAGCCTTGCAGCCATTTGCAAGAAGAAAGTGTATATTTACCGACATTGTCTGCTGCTACAATTTCATGGCGAAGTCAAAAGCGACGAAGAAAAAGAACAATCATATTTTATTAACTCTTTCGCAACCACACACGTCGGAGGCTATTTGTTGTAAGGAGTAAGGTGAGGAGAAGACGATGTCTGAACTCCGACAAAATGTCATCTACGAGCCGTGTGCAATTGAATTATGATTAGTTGACGAAACAGACGAACTTCTTGACTTGTACGCGTACGTTGGAAATGACGTCATCATCGGTGCTTTTTTTTTCTCCTTCTTTCTATCTGCTTCCATTTCAAATGAAAGATATCAATAAGATTGTGTAAGTAATAAATTCTTCTATTTAACTCCCTATAATAAGAAATTTCGACGAATGAGACGGTGTGTGTCATAAGATTATTGTGAGTTAGTCATGGTAACTGATGAAAAGGAATTGTCTTTGATCCTCATGGAGATTTTTTACTATCAATCGATTGCAATTTTATTACATACTAGCAGGATAGCCCGGCGTTGCTCGGGTGTAATGAAATCTTTCAAAACTAATCCATGGTCCTGGAGCTCAGACTCTTTGGACGTGGGCACGGAAGACTAAAAAACAATAGTTGTTTCCAGTTAAAGCAAAACCGTAGACTGAAAGAAAAATGAATGGATGTAAGTCAAATTTTGATTTCCTGGTATCGATATCAAATTTTCTGCACTACTGTAAGAACTGCAACCTTGAAACTTCTAAATATCGTTTTTTATGTCTTTGTCTATGAGTGTATCAAATTTGATTAAAATCGGACCACTCCTTCTATAATCTGATTTTTTCGATTATCAATATTTATCGGGGGTACCTTGACACAAAACCTAGCTAAGAACACTCGCAGACGCTTATAGTACAACTGTGTAAATTTTCAAGAAAATCGGTTCAGCCGTTTCGGAGTCTATCGGTAACGGATACACACACACAGACACACACACAGACAAAGTTCCATTTATAAATAAATTTAGATCAACTAGAATAATACATCTACTGCAAATAGATGATTTACTAAGGACCGCTTAGATGTGGCACAAGGCCGAAGGCATGGAGGTACCCAATGAGTAACGAACTCACAATTAGTGAGACAGGCGTGTTAACCAGTACACCACGTCTGGGCTGCCCATCTACTGCAGATAGTGTAGAGTAGAAATAAAATTTTCATTAGATAATGGGTAACTTCCACAGCCAGACACTGGAAGACAAAATTTACTTCCTCCATCTATATAAATAAAAATGTACTTGTTCGTTCGCTCTTCTTCTTCTATGTGCCCTGTCCCTTCATGACGTAGGCGATCATGGCTTTCCACGTTTCCCTATCCCTGGTGGCTGTGAGCACGCGTTCTCCTGTTACACCATGCAACCCTTGTTCCGTCATCCACCTGATCAGGTCCTTCAAATATGTTATCCGTTGCTTTCCCCTGTCTCTTTTTCCCTCATTCTGGCCTGTCAGTATCAGATTCTCCAAGCCCTCCTTCCTCATTGCATGTCCCAAGAACTTCAGCTGTCTCTTCCTGATGCTCAGTATTAATTTCCTTTTTGTTTCTTCATTTTTAAGACCTCATCATTGCTCACATACTCGATCCATGATATTCACAGCATCCTTCTGTAGAACCACAATTCAGTTGCTTCAAGTTTTTCTTTCATCTTTGATGGTATTGCCCAGCATTCACTGCCATATTGAAGGATGGCCATCACTTAGCAATCCAGTACTCTCTTCCTAGTTTCTAGTAAAATTGTCCTGTTTCTTAATATCTTACTCAACTTCTGGAATGCTTCCTTCGCCATGCCAATTCGCCTTCGGATCTCTGTGTTGCACTTTCCGTCTTCTGTTATAACGCTTCCCAGGTATTTAAATTTTTTTACCAGCTTGATTCTAGTATCCCCGACCTGTATTTGGCATTTTGGGCTGCCCTTTTAACTGATGACTATGCATTCAGTTTTCGTGCAGTTTATTTTTAGTCCTTTCTTGTTACTTTCTTCTGCTACCTTCTGTAGGAGGTCTTGTAGCTCCCATTCTGTGTCTGCTATCCGCTAATCTAGAAAATGAAATTTTACTTTCGCATTTTAATCGAATACGAGCGTGATTTTATATACCTTATTAAAAAATATTACAATATTAAAAAAGATATATTTTGAAAATCTGTTAGAGCCGATGAGAGCCGAACTAAAAAACTTTCATTTTCAATACGGACGCATTTACAATCAACTTTATTTAATAGAAAACATAAGAAAACTGCACATTTAAGGTAAACGAATACTTTTTTTATTATTATTTCTATTTTGGTGGGCGTAAACAACAGAAATCTTTTACCTTTTAAAAAAAATGTTTCTATTCATTTTTTTTTCAACTAATTATTATCGATATTTCATTTATTTTGTTGGATTACTAAATAAATTTATTCTTTTTTTATGATCTAACTAAACTGAGCCACAGCAACGCGTGGCTGGGGACAGCTAGTATATATATAAATGGCTGAATGGACAGGGACCAAGCTTAATTTTGAATTTGTGTCTAGTTAGCACGAAAATGAAGTAATTCAGAATTGCTACTACCTTTGTTGCTGTGGCTAATTTACAGATAGCTCTGTCTGTGTGTGTTCGTTACCTATAGACTCTGAAACAGCTGAACCGATTTTCTTGAAAATTTACACAGTTCTACTATAAGCGTCTGCAAGTGTTCTTAGCTAGTTTTTGTGTCGAGGTACACCCGATAAATATCGAAAATCGATAATCGAAAAAATCGGGTTATAGAAGGAGTGGTCCGATTTTAATCAAATTTGATACACTCATAGATAAAGACATAAGAAACGATATTCAGAAGTTTCAAGGTTGCAGTTCTTACAATAGTGCAGAAAATCGATAATATATATCTATAAAAGGCAAGATGTTTGTGTGTGTGTCTGTTTATCTGCCTGTATATTTGTATTTTTTTCAGCCCTTTTATTTTAGTTTTTGCTTCGGGTTTGGCTCTAAGTAGGTATAATTGTAGTTCTTAGTCTCAGTCATGATACCATTTACTCAGAGAACTTATTTAGCCTTTAAATTTCAGTTTACGACGAAAAGAACTTATTTGATATCGATACCAGGAAATGAAAATTTGACTTACATCCATTAATTTTTCTTTCAGTCTACAGTTTGACTTTAACTGGAAACAACTATTGCTTTTTAGTCTTTCCTGCCAATGTCCAAAGAGTCTGAGCTCCAGGACCATGGATTAGTTTTAAAGCTTTCATTGCACCCGAGCAACGACGAGCTATACTCCTAGTTTTTTTTTAAATGAAGATCAGCTTACTCAGATAATCCATTTCAGAAGTTCGTCCTGTGTCGATTACGAATGTACGCTCAGACAAAGAGGTATGCCCCTTTCGTAAAAGTTGCCGTAGATTTACTGCAACTATGTCTAATTTTTTGTTTCTTGTGGAAAATAAATCTATGTCGACTAATTTGACTTTCGTTAAAACTGAACCCATGTATATCTTTTTTAACTTTTGCGCAAACAACTGCCTGCATTCATGACTCGTTTGTAAGTTTTTCTCGTCAGAATCAATCTTGTACATTTACAAATCTACGATTCGTCCGTGCATTGAATATAGTTGCCACAGACAATTGTTCCTACCCCGCATTAGCATGGATCAGGCTAGTCACCCTGAAAGTAAAATACTTCACCTCCTAGTGTTAATTCTCACATCAAACTTCAAGTGGAATGACTATATAGAATCCATAGCTAAATCCGTTGCTAAGAAAGTCGGTTCTCTGTGCAGGGCTAGGAAATTTTTTCCCCGTCTAAAACAATCCTGCACATATACAAATCTACCATCCACCCGTGCATTGAATACTGCTGCCATATCTGGTCGGATACTCCTACTATCCACCTAGGTGTCTTTGCCAAAATCCAACGGAGAATCTGTAATATGATCGATCCCGACTTGGCAGCTCAGATACAGTCACTTTCTCACCGACGCAATGTGGCTTCTCTGTGTCTCTTCTACAAATACTTTCACGGTTTCTGCTCCAATGAACTTAGCTCACTAGTGCCCCCTATATATGAATTTCCTCGAGCCACAAGATTAGCAACTAGGTCCCACCCTTTTACTGTGAAACCAATAAATTGTAAATGCAAATTCTACTCGTACAGCTTCTTTTCTCGCACTTCCTACCTGTGGAATCCTCTTATGTTTACTTACTTTCCCGACAGCTACAATCTTCAAGAATTCAAATGTAAAGTCAATAGTCATTTCCTATCGCACTAACTTGCATCCTCCCTCTCATTCTCGTATAATCATCCTTCTCTTACCCTCTTCCTGACACCCACTGAAACCTGTCGCTCTTTCTCATAACTAAGCTCCTATGTCACCCCCTGCACAACAGTGGCAATAAAATGCCTTGATTGGGGCGATATTATTTTTTAAAAAAAAGTTTCTATACTATTATAATGTGAATATAAAGTGGGGGCTCAATTCTACATTACACTCAATATATAAAATGATCCCTCACTTTGTGTCCACTGTCATCCTTCTCTTAACCACTTCCTGGCACCCCTGTAAGCTGTCACTCTTTCTCATAACTTTCCTCCTATGTAACCCTCTGCACAACAGTGGCAATAAAATGTTTTGCTTGGGGCGACACGATTATAAACAAAAAAAAAAAGAAAGAAATATCTGGTCATGTGCTCCTGCTGTACACCTTAAAGTTCTCGACAAAATCCAAAGAAGAATCTGTAACGTAATCGATCCTAATTTATCATTTGTGTTTATTGGCTTGTAAATTGCTTAGGCATTGACGGGAGCCTATCAAGAGTAAACGACCAAGAAAATCTTCTGCCCAGTTAGTCATGTCTCTTTGAAGACATGATCGCCCAAAGTGTGTATCACGTATGGCACCTAACTGACTGACTGAATATAATAGTTGGAAACATAAGTAAAACTTCTACTGGTCATAAAGTGGGGGGTCGGTTTTTTATTGTTATGAAGCAATAAACTGATACCCCACTAATTATACTTAATATAATAATTTAATATAATCTATATCTTTTCCCTCCAGTTATGAGTTAAATGGCAGGACAAATTGGTTTCTACAGCCTTAGCTGGCAACCAGTCTACCGCAGAAAACAATGGCAACCAACTGCGGGATAATCTTATGCCCAGTCAGTCATGTCTTTTTCGAGACATGATCGCCCAAGCACTTAACTGACTGATTGATCACCCTCTATATTCTCCTGATTTTATCAACATCCGTTCACCAACGTAAAAAGACACGGCTGGGAACCAGTGTCACATTGTTGATGATGCCTTTTTTGATGTTCTAACTTTTCTGACGAAAGCTTGTTCACCAACGGGATCGAAGCACTGCGACCCCGATAGAAGAATTATGTTGAGTCGCAAAGCGAACTATGCTGAATATTAAACCTCGTTTGGTCAGATTGCATGAGAGTACCTTTGTCAGTCTATAAACATTTCAGCCGACACTCGTATTGTGCAAACCAACCCCATTGTCGACATATCCATTACAGCTCGACTCCAGCCACTTTCTCACCGACGGGATGTGGCTACCCTCTGATCTTTTCTACAAATATTTTCATGGCTTCTGCTCTGACGAACTTAGGTCACTGATGCCCCCCTCACAAAATTTACTCGTGCAACGAGACTGGCAACAAAATCCCACTCTTTTGCAGTTAAATCAATCAAATGCAGGCGATAATTCTACTCTATCAGCTTCCTTTCTCGAACTTTACGCCTGTAGAACTTTCTTCTAAATACTTGTTTTCCTGACAGCTACAGCATCTAGGAATTTAAATGCAATGTCAATTCCCATCTCTTATCCACTTGACTCCAGTTCTTTCTACATCACCCTGTATATTTTGTTCTTTTCCATTCTCTCTACCTTCACAACTGCCTTCACTCCTGTGTTTCATCCTTCTCTTGCCCTTTCTGTGACACCCCCTCGCAGTGAAAAGATTAAAAAAAACATTATTCAGCATTAAATAACATGAAAAAGCTGTTAAACCATAAAGCAAACCACACAAATTATTAGCAAGTGGGGTATCCGTTGTGGTGCAATGGATATGGTCTCGGAACAAGAAATTGAGGAGCCGAATTGGAATTCCAGTTAATTTGAAAAAGACATTAATCTCTCTTCCCTCCAGTTATGGGTAAAATAAAAGGACAGATTGGGTTCTCTGGCCTTGGGTGGCAACCTGTCTACCGCAGAAAGTAATGGTAGCCTAATGGTGGGATAATCTTCTGCCCATGTCTCTTTTGATACATGATTTCCCAAACGTGTATTACGTATGGCACTTAACTGACTGACTAAATATAATAGTTGGAAACATAATTAAAGATTCTACTGGGCATAAAGTGGGGGATCGGTTTTTATTGTTATAAAGTAATAAAGTGATCCCCCACTAATTATACCTAATATAATAATGTAATATAATTATCTCTTCTCTCTCCAGTCATGGGTTAAATAACAGGACAGATTGTGGTCTATAGTCCTGGCTGGCAACTAGTCTACCGCAGAAATAATGGTAGCCTAATGGTGGGATAATCTTCTGCCCAGTCAGTCATGTTTCTTTTGAGATATGATCGCCCAAACGTGTATCACATATGGCATTTAACTGACTGACTGAATATAATAGTTGGAAACTTCTACTGGGCATAAATTAGGGACTAGTTTTCTATTGTTAGGAAGTAATAAACTGATCCCTCACTAATAATACTTAATATATTAATGTAATGTAATCTATCTCTTCTCCCTCCAACTATGGGTTAAAAATAGGACAGATTGGCTTCTATGGCCTTGGCTGGCAACCAGTCTACCGCAGAAAGTAATGGTAGCCTAATGGTGGGATAATCTTCTGCCCAGTCAGTCATGTCTCTTTGGAGACATGATCGCCCAACCTGTATCATATATGGCTTTTAAATGACTGATTAGCATAACTATTCAAGAACTCTACAACTATGACTAAGCAGCAATTTGTTTCTTCTTAGGCCAGTTTTTTCTTACCTTAACGAGATCCAAGGGGCTATATGCCGATTATTTGCCCACAGCAAGGAGTAATCCGTGACCTATTGTGTTGAGAAAGATCTATTCATGACTTTCACAAAGGTATCAATACGAAGAGAATCAAAATGGCCAAAGTTGGAATTAAAATCACTTCACCGTTATTTCAGCTATAAGCAAACTGGCACCTCTTGCAGATTAGATATGGGAGTGTGCCAAACGTAAAGGCATAGCTACAGAGCTAGTATGGTCGTCGGTTGAATTTGGTCTTCACCAGATGAAGAATTATATTAACTAAATAAATCCAAACTCAGTAAACGAAACGTGTTGATTTATCATTGACCGATTTTATTATAGACAGAAGTGCGTTGTTGTGCAATGGATATCAGCTCAGAACGAGAAATCGGAGAGCTGAGTTCAAATTCCAGTTGAATTCCTTCCATTCACTTGAGAACTAATATCCTTTGGAAAGGTATTAATCCGTCTTTCCCTCCACTTATAGGTTAAATAATAGGACAGATTGGGTTCTATAGCCTTGGCTGGCAACCAGTCTAACACAGAAAGCAATGGCAACTTACTGTAGAATAATCTTCTGCAAAGACAGTCATGTCTCTTTCGAGACATGATCGCCCAAAGCGTGTATCACGTATGGCACTTAACTGACTGACTGATCTGATCATACATACAGACAGATACAGTCCTGTGCAAAAGTATTAGGACAAGAACTATTTTATCTTTTATGAAACATATTGACAGAAAATAAATAATTTAATTAAAGTGATTTTATTTGATTTACTCAACAAATGCTTTAACAAGAAAAAATACTTGTTACAAGATAAATTTAATATTTAATATAATAGCCTTTTGCTTTGATCACAGCCTTCATTCTGTCAGGCATTGACATCACAAGCTTCTTCAATGTATCTAATGGTATCTCCTGTGAAGTAGCTTGTATTTGTTCCCAAAGTGTCTTGTGAAATAACATTAGATTTATCAATATTTTTGTCCAAAATATCCCATAGATGTTCAATAGGATTGAAATCAGGGCTTTGTGGGGGCCAATTCAAATTCCGAAGCCTTCCTTACTCTTCCATTTTAGTTAAATAATTCTTACAAAGGTTTGAAGTATGTTTAGGATCATTGTCTTGTTGATAAATAAATCCTTGTTCTATTAAACGTATCCCAGATGGGACACCATGGCGGATAAGAATCTGGTGATACATTTTTTTGTTTCCATTTTTCCATCAATTTTCTTCAGGTCTCCAACTCCCTGACGACTAAAGCATCAACAAACAAGAATATTTCCACCTCAATGCTTCATTGTTGGCACAATGCATTTTGCAAGGTACCTTTCATTTGATCTCCGCCTAACATACTGTCTCTATTTAGAGCCAAAAAGTTCAGATTTTGACTCGTCTGTCCAGAGTACTTTCGTCCACTGATCTCGTCGTCGTCGTTTTCAGCCATTAGCCAAGACAGAACTCACTATACCCCTCCAGTATTCCCTGTGCATTTGGAACCCCTGCGCTGTTTTGTAGCGAAATTCATACCTTGTCAAATAGCTGAATAATTGATGCTTCGCCAGGGCTACCAAGGGTGTTTTTATTGTGGCACCAACATTAGATGGGTTGCCTCCAGGCCCAATCCTGTTATCTAACCCATAACTGGAGGGAAGTGATGGATTAATACCTTTCCCAAGGGTACCAGTGCTTAAGTGAATGCAGGGTACTAAAGTTGAATTCGAACTCGTCTTACCGATTTCTCTTTCCAAGCCGATATTCACTGCACCACAACGCACATCCGTCACTGAACACTTACAGCGCCTGGTATTCCCAAGCGGTCACCCGTCTAAGTATTAACCAAGATCAACGTTGCTTACACTGATCTACCGTCCAAACATTGTGTTATTTTGCAAATTCTAAGCGCTTTCTTACGTTTAGTTCCAGCAACAATGTGCAATAGTGTGCAAAGGTGTTAGGGCAGGGGATGATTTTAAACTTTATTTTGATACCTCATATAAGATAAAATAGTTACTGTCCAAATACTTTTGCCCAGTACTGTATATATATATATATATATATATATATATATATATATATATATATATATATATAGCAGGTGCGATTGGTAAATTGTCGCAATTATTTTATTACTTCAAAGCAAAAGGCTAAATATTAAATTTATTTTATAACAAGTATATTTTTATTGTTAAAGCATTTGCTAAGTAAATCATATAAAATTACTTTAATTAAATTGTATATTTTCTCACAATGTGCTCATAGAAAATAAAATAGTTTTTGTTCTAATACTTTTGCACAGTACACTATATATATATATATATATATATATATATATATATATATATATATATATCCGAGTGAGTACAGAACGGAGAAAGAATTTTTTTCACCGTCCAAAATATTAATTTAAAACAGTGCTCGATATATAATGTATAGAGCGGAGAATATTTATTATAAATTATGTTTTAGAACATGTACATAATTTTTTCTATATATGTCCTCTACAATCATATGGTTGTTTCGACATTGGGTATCCAACGTCTCCTCAGGAGGAATGAGCAAGAACTGAAATCATCGCCACCTATATTTGGTTCATTGTTATTGTGAAGTTGGTTGGAGTTATTGATAATAAAGGGAACATGTCTTCCGTGTTGACCGTAAGACTTTTGAAGAACTTGGTGTGTGAAGTTAAATGGTTGATTAATGGCATTAGCTGTTAGAATGTACGTTTTTATTGGTCGGGTATATCTTTTGGTTAGGATTTCGAAGAACGTGGTGTGTGAAGGTTGATTACTTGGTCAGTTGTGCGTGTGTGTGCGGGTTTTTTGTGATTAGGGAACCCATCTTGTTTGTTGACTTTAAGAACTTTTTGGACAGTGGCGTGGTTAGCTAGTGTTTGATTAATGAGTGTCTGTTGTTACTAGATAGATTTTATGTATTCTCTTTTATCTAGTGGCCAGGCTGTCTCACTTGGGGGTTCCTTAGATGGTCGTGATAGGGGTGGGATGTTTATTCCGTACGGAGTATTTTTTGTGTATGATATAATTAATCTGAAATAGTATATTTAATCTTAATTTTGAATATAGGGAATTGATTATTTTTCAAGTTTGGGAGCCATTTTTCTCATTTAATTTTGATTTTTCAGGATGGAATATTTTTGTATTTAAGTAACGTTTTTACGGGTAGATTTCTAATTTAATTCGGAATATTAAACTTTACTTTAGAATTTAATAATTTGATCTTTTCTATAGAATTTTTTATTTTTATTTTTATTTTTATTTTAGCGGGATAGGGGTGCTTATTCAAGTGTGGATTATTTTTGTATTTAGGCGAAGTTATTAATAAAAAATCTAAAATTGTATTTTTTTAGAAGGTAAATGCAAATTTGTATTTTATCAGTTTTTTATAATTTATCTAAATTTGTATATTTAATCTTAATTTTGAATTTAGAGGATCGATCTTTTTCTTTAAGTTTTAATTTTTCATAGATTATAGTTTGGAAGCCTCTTTATTTCAATTAATTTTTTATTTTATTTATTTAGCTATTTTGTGGGTATTAGACCTTGAAGGATTTATTAGCTCGATTTTATCTATAGCATTTTTAATCTTTTACAATAAAAATATCTAATCAAATTCCTAGTATTTCTTAGCATGATTGTGGGATTAGATCTTTAATGTGCTTACAATTTACTGTGGTTTCATGCCTCTGGTTTAAAAGCTTGTTACTATTTATATATTTAAGGATGTCTTTTTTTTCTCGAAGGCAAAGAAAACATGGTTCTTTTATAGATTTTGCTGTTCTGGCTTTTTTGAGAATTTTCCATTTAACCTTAGGTGTTTTATTTTCGTCTTTTAATTTCCAAAAGTATTTGGAGAGAGACGTCATGTTTTGTTTTTCTTTATTATTGATGGATGAGAGGTGATTGTAAAAGCGCTTTTTAAATACGTTCATGGTATTCCCGATATATATTTTTTCATTTTTAGGATTTTCTATGGATGAAATCGAACACATATATATATCAGAGATTTCGTCAGACATTTATTGGTCATGGGGCATTGGTTGGGTTTCTACTGTTACAGAGGTTGTTATTATGGGATGGACTTGTATTAGTGTTGGAGTTATTTTTGATGTGTGCTTTTAATATTTTGGTGTTATGCATTTTGATTATTTTTTTTCTAGATTATTGGAACAGCTATAACTTAATTTTATGGCATTTTGATTAAAGATTTTGCTCAGAGGGTTCTTTTTGAGGAAGTGCTTCTCTCTTAGTTTAAGAAATTTATGCCCCAGCTTGAAGTTAACTGATTGATTGAAGGGAGGGTTATACCATATGATTTTTTTGTTTCTATTTTTGCTTTTTGAACTTTTGAATTTTTCCACAAAGCTGATTTTTGATTATTTATACCCACTTTTATTAAGGATTCTATTATAAATTACCTTGTGCTTATCAAATATTTCTTTACTGGATGAGTGTGTGTTAATGCGACGTTCTACCGATGATGGGATATGCTTAATAATGGATGGTGGGTGATTAGAGTTGGGGTTTATATATATTGGGTTAGCGTTGTTTTTCATGTAAGGTTGGAAAGTGTTCGATACTAAGTCTAATGTTATGTCTAGGAAGTCTACTTGTTTGATATTGTGGTTAATCATTACGTTAAGGCCAAAGGATTTAAAGACTCTATGGATTAATTTTCTAGTTTTATCAACCTTACCTCCAGTAGATTTATCAATTATCATTAGTCCGTCGTCCCTATATAGTCCTATATTGCTTGTTTCGATTTCCTTATGTGCAGTTAAGTTGTACAGCAAGAATAATCCGGTTAGATCCGAAGCTTCTGCAGAATCCAGGGCACCCATAGATAAATCAAAATTCTCCTTTGAGTTCTTAGTCCACTGTTCGTTGTCGTGGACTATAACTGATTTCCTGCAATTCAGGATAATTTTGACTTCATCCTCTGTGATGTCTGAGTAGAATTCCGCGAACTCCAGGGCGAGATCGAATAGGTTCTCCGAAATCGATGGGTAAAAATCCATAATGTCAAATTGTAAAAAGGTGGCATTATTTTTTCCACCAATTTTTTCAAACCACCCGATCACATTCACCGTACCTTTCTACTGCGTTAGTTTAATTTTATTTTTTATTTGTTGGTTGACCTTCTCTAATATTGCTTTACTGATCCTACCGATTTCCGATTTTGTGGGGTTTATCATTCTTGTGGGTAATTTACTGTAAAAATCCGGTTTGTGGTTTTTCAAAGGCACATATGCTTATTTCGTTGCTATTTTGGGGACTCTGTCACTTATTTTGGGGACTTGGTCACTTATTTTGGGGACTCTGTCACTTATTTTGGGGACTCTGTCACTTATTTTGGGGACTCTGTCACTTATTTTCAATTTTTCCGTAATTAGTTTATCTTCCTGGTTTATTCTGTCTATGTGGTTTTTGTGCTCCTTGTTGGTTTTCCTGTATTTTTTGTTAGGTTTTTCTTAATTAGGTCCTTGTATTCATTGGGGTTCATCTTATAGAAATTCGATGTTTTTATCTGATTTGTGTATGTTGTTAACTATTGTGTTTAGTGAGTTTGGAATTTATTTTTGTGTTTGTGGAAAATGATTTTGTTTATGGTTTCGAACAAGTCGTTTTCGAAGTTTATAATTTTGTCTATGAGAGGAGCGGTTCTTAGGTTTTTAAATCTGAACGTGTTATTATTTGGAGCTCCATGGCCTTTAATGAAGAAGTGCGCTTTCCATCTCATCCTTCTTACTAGGTCTTCAGTTTTTAGGACCAGCTTCTGAAAGTATTCCTGTTTGTTCAGGATAGGAATATTTTTCAGCGAAATGTCGATATGTATTTCATCCACGTTCAATCTTTATCTTAATGGTGAGAGTGCTCGACTTGGTATAGGAGCAGGTTAAGAATTTTTTTCACCGTCCAAAATATTAATTTAAAACAGTGCTCGATATATGATGTATAGAGCTGTGAATATTTATTATAAATTATGTTTTAGAACATGTATATAATTTTTTCTATATATGTCCTCTACAATCATATGGTTGTTTCGACATTGGGTATCCAACGTCTCCTCAGGAGGAATGAGCAAGAACTGAAATCATTGCCACCTATATTTGGTTCATTGTTATTGTGAGGTTGGTTGGGGTTATTGATAATAAAGGGAACCATTTAACTTCACACACCAAGTTCTTCAAAAGTCTAATGGTCAACACTGAAGACATGTTCAAGAGAGAGAGAGAGAGAGAGAGAGAGAGCCCTGCCTGGTGGTGAAGGGCAATGCGTGTTGTGTTGGAGAATTATACTGCGAAATGCCACGTCATCTCTCCAGCTTGACTGAGGGAATAAAAATCGCAATGTCTAAAATCCATTTTCAGATTTTTTTTTTAATTCTTCATTTTGTTGTTTTTTGGTGAAATACAGTAGCACCGCATACAGCGTAGTGTCCTAACTGACGGGCAGCCAACGACAAAGGAACTAATAGAGAATTACCATTGTTAATAGCACTTTTTAACGTTTATCTTGGTGTTATATATATATATATCTTAAGTAATTCATCGAGCTTTTTATTCGACCTCAACAGAATGCAGAGGTACCGAATTAAACTCGATGAAGCGCCGCCCGTTCACAAATTCCGTGGTGGAGCTCATCCAAGCTCCTTTACCCGTAGGACAGTGCCTCCCAGAGCCACGACTTCTCCAACACAAGCCGGTAAATCTATAGCATGTTAAGCTGGTTGAAGCACAGAGATATAAACAGAAGTAGTAGGAGGATTTGAACAATTATTAAGTAATTCATCGAGCTTTTTATTCGACCGGATGAGCTCTACCACGGAATTTGTGAACGGGCGGCCTTTCGTCGAGTTTAATTCGTCATCTCTTTATCCCCAGGGCCCGTGGTACAGTTGGTATAACATCAGCTTAATAACCAAACCTGTCTGGGTTTGATTCCTGGTAGCAGATGCGCACTGCTGAAGAGTCCCAAATATAGGACGAAACGGCTGTCCAGTGCTCTCTGCATTCTGTTGAGGTCGAATAAAAAACTCAATGAATTACTTAATAATTGTTCAAATCCTCCTACTACTTCTGTTCATATATATATATATATATATATATATATATATATATGAGTGCGGGTGTATGTTGGGGTGCAGGTGTAAATATTTTCAGAAAGAGTGTACCTTTATTGGAAAAAAAAATAAAAATACAAGAGGAAAAATTATATTTTAGCCGAAGTGATTCGTGCTCTGAGGGACTTTATCAGAGTACAAAATGCATTGTCTAAGAATAGTTTTTTTCTTGTCTTTGATGCATATATATATATATATATATATATATATATATATATATATATATATATATGTGTGTGTTAATTATAATTTTGGCGGGGTGTTATATATATATATATATATATATATATATATGTTAATTATACTTTTGGCGGGGTGTAATACCACTTTATAACTTATTTTGTATTTGTCACTGGATTATGGAACCTATTAATTTAGATCAGTGCACCAAAAACATCTTGCGCCCCGATAAAAAAAAAAACAACATTTCATGTATAAATGAACTGATTTGTTTCAACATTATTTTTTATCGACACCCGTATTTTAGTAGATATTCTGTTTATAATTAAATAGTATTATATATCTACTTCCATCCGGCCTGATTATTTAGGGGAAATTTTTGTTACGGCAGGATTCGAACTGCGACCCCTATCCAAATAGAATAAGCCACCAATTAACTTGGCGCCAAGGACGATCAGTGTAAGTCAAATTAAGCCTATATAACAAAATTTTCGATTCATCATAATAACCATATCTGCTCTGAAATGTATCGTAATGTCAACAAATGTAAACATGTTACGGAAATTAACGAAGATTAACGAAATTGGTTATAAACAACCGACAATTTCAAATGATTTGTTTGAACATTCTTTTTGATTGATACTCGTATTTAAGTAGAAATTCTGTTTATAATCAATATATATATATATATATATATATATATATATATATATATATATATATATATATGAAATAATTTGTTTGAACATTATTTTTTAATAATTTTCAAATTGTTGGTTGTTTATGACCATGTTTCGTTAATATTCGATATATATATATATATATATCGAGCCGTTGTGCGAAAACCGCGGTCGGTCTTGGCGATCTTGCTATTTTGTTAGTGTGTTTGCTCTGCGTTACGGCCTTCTAGTTAAGTACTTTTCGGTTGTGTGTATCGAGCACTTTTCTTTTCTGGTTGTTTGTTCCGTTGAGGGTTTTTTTTCTTTTTACTGGGAGGAACCGTATGTATTGTCGGTCCCAAGCAGTTTTCTTTTTTTTCCCCCTCTTTGCCCAAAGCTTTATAGCCGAGGGCAATAACGGATTTAGATTCTGCTGGTCATTCATAGTCTTAGAAAGTCCCTTCTATAAAATTTTGAGATTAGAATACACGCAGAGTCGGTTTAATAATTATTGTTATTATTGTTATTATTGTTGTTATTATATATATATATATATATATATATATTATTCACGTATTAATATAACAGTGCTTAATGTAGTATAAACAGAGTTATTAATTATATATTTATAGATATACAAATTACGTACTCCTCATGATTTTGCAGTGTATCAAACTAACGTAGGATAACATGTATATTTATTAATATATATATATACATAAATATATAATCATCCGCACACACACACACACACACACACACATATATATACATATATATATACATATTAATAAATATATACATATATATAGTACATATATATATTAATAAATATATATATGTATACATATATATTAATAAATATATACATATATATACATATATATATGTATACATATATATTAATATATACATATATATCCATATATATATGTATACATATATATTAATATATATATAATATATATATTACATATATATACATATATATATATACATATTAATAAATATATACATATATGTAGTACATATATATATTAATAAATATATATATGAATACATATATATTAATAAATATGTACATATATATGTATACATATATATTAATATATACATATATATACATATATATATGTATACATATATATTAATATATATATATACATATATATATGTATATATATATATATATATATATATATTAATAAATATATACATATATATCGTACATATATATATTAATAAATATTCTTTTATGCTCTCTGCTCCCTCTTCTTCCACTTCTCCTGCTTCATCCACTCCTCCTCCAATTTCGTTTACTCCTCCTCCTTTTTCGTCTCTTCCTCCCCTCCCACATTCACTACCCCTTGTTTTATCTACTCCTTCTGAATTTTACTCCTTGCTCCTCTCCTTCTTAATCCACTCCTCCCCCTTCTTCATCCACTTTTCTTACCCCTTCATCCACTCTCCTGCCATTTTATCTACTCCCCCTTCCTCCTCTTCATTCACCCCCTCCTTCTTTCTTCATTCCTCGTGCTTCTCCTGCCCCTCTTTTCTCTTTATTATCTTTTTTTTCCTTTCTATCTTCTCTCTCATTTTCCCGCCTATATGTACATTAATTTCCCGCCATTTTTTCCTTCGTTTTCTTGACGAGCCACCTTCATTAAGCCTGGCACTTAATGTGTTGGGCCTAAAAGACGATAATTTGAAAAGCTATCTCTTCTCATTATCGACTTCCTGCGTTTCTTTGGCGAATTAATATCATTCCTCATAATGCACGCCATAATTGTAGTTTTTTATTCGTTTCATGTCATTATCTGTTGACATCGGATAGAGAAGAAATTCGGTGAATATACAAATCAGAACGAGGCATAAGACAAGGTTGTGTTGTATCACCGGATTTATTAAACCTAGGAAGCAAAACGATCCTAAGAAATATAAAATTTATTTAGAAGACGTATGCTCTCCGAAACGGCAATACAAATGAAGAAGGACTTGTGTCAATGTTTTATCGATTATGCAAAGGCATTCGACAAAATACGCCACAATGTATTAATGGCGATGATCAGCATTCTCGACATATTTGGGAAAGACCTAAGAGTGATCAAGAAACTCTACTGGCAGTAAACCGTTTGCATACAGTCAAGTAACGAATTCAGCAGATATACAAAGATAAAAAAAAGTGTGTAAGACAAGGGTGCGACTTTTCACCGGATCTGTTCAACTTCTACAGCGAGACTACGAGGACCCTAGATATTATGCCAGTATTTGTTACCGGAGGCCACAATTTGGATAACATACGGTACTCAGACAGTACAGTGCTGATTGCTGACACGGAAAATAAACTACAAGTCATCCTAGAGAAGGTAGTGGAAGTTAGTGCCAAAAGGACTACAAATAAACTGCAAGAAAACCGAATGCATGGTCATCAGCAAAAAGAGAATCCACAAATGCAAAATACAGTTGGAAGATACTAAAATCAAGCAGGTACAAAAAATTAAATACCTGGGAAGTGTTCTAATAAAAGACGGAAAGTGCGACACAGAGATCCGAAGGCGAATTGGCATGGCGAAGGAAGCATTCCAGAAGTTGAGTAAGGTATTAAGACACAGGAAACTTTCATTAGAAACAAAGAAAAGAGTACTGGATTGCTATGTGATGTCAGTTCTTCAATATGGCAGTGAATTCTGGACAATATCATCAAAGATGAAGGCAAAACTTGAAGCAGATGAAATGTGGTTCTACGGAAGCGTGCTGCGGATATCGTGCACCGAGCATGTGTGCAATGACGAGGTTTTGGAAAGGATGGAAACGAAAAGGAAATTAATATTGAGCATCAGGAAGAGACAACTAAAGTTCTTGTGACATGCTATGAGGAAGGAGGGCTTGGAGAATCTGATACTAACAGGCCAGATAGAGGGAAAAGGCGACAGAGGAAAGTAGCGGATAACATATTTGAAGTGCCTGAGTAGGTGGATGACAGAACGGGGGTTGCATGATGTTATGAGAGAAAGTGTGCTCAGAGCCACCAGGGATAAGGAGACGTGGAAGGCTATGATCGCCTACGTCCTGAAAGCACAGGGCACATAGAAGAAGAATCTCAGTGGCGTATGACTCTGTCTTGATTTGCAAACCCAGAAAGGAAACTGAAATATTATTTAGACAACGCCGTAAAGGAAAGCAAGAAGAAAAGATAGTTGGGACCCTAATAGTTGCTACTACTCCGGGTCAGTGTAAACCTGGGAATAAAAGCAATTAAGAGGTGGTTCCATGCTCCTCACAACCTCCCAATCCGAGGCCTTGCTGCCGGATGCAGTTTACCGTCATGCCGAGAAATCTAGCTTGTCGACGTTTAAAATGGAGACACTGAATAATGGCGATCTTTTGAACATTTAAACCATACCTCGGGTTGACCGAAGCATTATGAGTAAAAATTAGGCGAGTCAAACTGTACGAACACTGTCGGTGGTTGTACTAGCATGAAGTTACAAGTCATCATGACAGAGGGTTCAAAGGTACTAGCTTCGTTAAACTACTTATCTCTACGCTTTATGCGCCATTGTTTCCCTATTTGACTTCTGATTATATAAAGCCAAAAATATTCTTAAATTATGGGAAATTAGTTGAAGTCATACCTTTCCTAAGGGTATTTGCGGTATATAATGAACCCAACTGGAATTCGAACTCAGATTTCTAATTAATAACTCGCAGCCTATTATCCATTCAATAACCGACATAGTCATGCTTGCAGCAATTGATATTCGTAAGCGGACACTCATCTAGTTATTGACCAGGCTAGATGTTGCTTATTTTCGGTGATCGTACGATGTATTAGGTTGTCTGTGTGGACGTTGACCAAGCACAAATGCGCTTAAGCAAGCATATGCAATAGGGATTAGCAAGCTACACCCAGAGACTGTATGTAGTCTCTCGAGATTGACAAATGCCGACTATTAAGTATATCCGAAAGCAAGGCATTTGATCGGAAGGTTTTGCCTGAAACCACCTCTTAATTGCTGTCGTTCCCAGGACAATTTGTCCTGATTACGACGATGAAGTACATCCGGTAATAACGCCGCTGATCAGGTTTTAAGGACTCTGGAACCAGCTCTTAATTTCTGTCATTAGCAGGTCAATTTGTCCTGATTATGACGATGAACTACATCCAGCAATAACGCCGCTGATCAGGTTTTAAGGACCCTGGAACCAGCTCTTAATTTCTGTTGTTCCCAGGTCAATTTGTCCTGATTATGACGATGAACTACGTCCAGCAATAACGCCGCTGATCAGGTTTTAAGGACTCTGGAACCAGCTCTTAATTTCTGTCATTAGCAGGTCAATTTGTCCTGATTATGACGATGAACTACGTCCAGCAATAACGCCGCTGATCAGGTTTTAAGGACTCTGGAACCAGCTCTTAATTTCTGTCATTAGCAGGTCAATTTGTCCTGATTACGACGATGAACTACGTCCAGCAATAACGCCGCTGATCAGGTTTTAAGGACCCTGGAACCAGCTCTTAATTTCTGTTGTTCCCAGGTCAATTTGTCCTGATTGCGGCGATGAACTACATCCAGCAATAACGCCGCTGATCAGGTTTTAAGGACCCTGGAACCAGCTCTTAATTTCTGTCATTAGCAGGTCAATTTGTCCTGATTATGACGATGAACTACATCCAGCAATAACGCCGCTGATCAGGTTTTAAGGACCCTGGAACCAGCTCTTAATTTCTGTCATTAGCAGGTCAATTTGTCCTGATTATGACGATGAACTACATCCAGCAATAACGCCGCTGATCAGGTTTTAAGGACCCTGGAACCAGCTCTTAATTTCTGTCATTAGCAGGTCAATTTGTCCTGATTGCGGCGATGAACTACATCCAGCAATAACGCCGCTGATCAGGTTTTAAGGACCCTGGAACCAGCTCTTAATTTCTGTCATTAGCAGGTCAATTTGTCCTGATTGCGGCGATGAACTACATCCAGCAATAACGCCGCTGATCAGGTTTTAAGGACCCTGGAACCAGCTCTTAATTTCTGTTGTTCCCAGGTCAATTTGTCCTGATTATGACAATACTCTACATCCGGAAACATTGCCTCTAATCAGAAGGTTTTGAGGGTCGAGGAAAAACTTCTTAATTGCTGTTGTTCTCAGCTCCACTTGGTCCTGGTTATGATGATAAACCACAACCTTGCAGTAAGGACTTTGATCGAGAGATTTTCGGGAGCAAGAAATAACCTCTTACCTGCTATTGTTGCGTAATTCGTCGTGCTATAGTTGTAAGTTTGTCTCACTAAAACAATTACGACTAAATAGCGAGTTAGATCTAGATTGGCGCCCTATACTTTCAACCTTGTGCCACACCTAAGCCGCGTTGAGATAATCACCTTAACGGCTGTTCTTTCCAGATCAAATTGTTCTGGTTTTGACGATAAACCATACCAGCAGCGATGCCACTGATCTGGATGTTTCGAATAGCCTAGAACCACCCCTTCATTGCTGTTGTTTTTAGGTCCACCCGCACCTGCACCCGAGGCACGGGGTACCGAGTTGGAATTCCAGTTGAATTCCTTGCATTCACTTACGCACAAATACCCTTGGAAAAGGTAATAATCCGTCTCTTCCCTCCAGTTATGGGTTAAATAATAAAACAGATTGGGTTCTATAGCTTTGGCAGTCAACCAGTCTACCGCACTAATTATACCTAATACAATAACGTAATATAATTATCTCTTCTCTCTCCTGTCATGGGTTGAATAACAGGACAGATTGGATTCTATAGCATTGGCTGACAACCCGTCTACCGCAGAAAGCAATGGCAACCTACTGCGGGATAATCTTCTTCCCAGTCAGTCATGTCTCTTTCGAGACATGATCGCCCAAGCGTGTTTCACGTATGGCACTTGACTGACTGACTGACTATAATAGTTGGATATATAATTAAAACTTCTACTGGGCATAAAAGGGGGATCGGTTTTCTATTGGTATGAAGTAATAAACTGATCCCCCACTAATTATACTTAATATAATAATGTAATATAATCCATCTCTTTTCCTTCCATCGTATGAGTTAAATAACAGGACAGACTGGGTTCTATAGCCTTAGGTGGCAACCAGTCTACTGCAGAGACCAATGGCAACCTACTGCGGGATAATCTTCTGCCCAGTCAGTCATTTTTCGAGACATGATCGCTCAAAGCAAGTATCACTTATCTGAATCATCCAAAGTGCTAGCACATATTTGTGTCTCAGTTACAGAAAAATAGTTAACCTCCTAGGGTAGAAACCGCTATGAAAATATAAAAATACTTTTAGGGTCAACATACTAGCAATACTTTTTTAAAGAAAATTTATTACCAGCAATACATTTTTCGAAAAAAAATATCTACAAGCTGATTCTTATCAATACATATTCTAATCATACGGAAATTCTTATCCGCTTTAAATTTTTTTTTCTTTAATCGTATCACCCCGAGCAAGGCAGTAACACCACTGATGTGCAAGGGGCTACGTAATAGTGAAAAGATTGGTAAAGAGAAAGCCGGAAACCACATCCTGAACAGGGAACAAGGGATGAGCCTCTGTTTAATAGATGTGGGTGGAGTGTGAACCGGGCGATAGATAGATCTATCTACTCCAATTGAAAAAAAAACAAAAAAACAAAGTAAGAAGATTGGAAAAGAGAAAGCCGGAAACCACATCCTAAACAAGGAACAAGGGATGAGCCTCTTAACCTGTTTAATAGATGTGGGTGAAGTGTGAACCGGGCGATAGATAGATCTATCTACTCCAATTGAAAAAAAAAACAAAGTAAGATTGGAAAAGAGAACGCCGGAAACCACATCCTAAACAAGGAACAAGGGATGAGCCTCTTAACCTGTTTAATAGATGTGGGTGGAGTGTGAACCGGGCGATAGATAGATCTATCTACTCCAATTAAATATCCTATTGAGTTTGATAGGGAGGAAAACAAAATAAACCCAAACCAAAAACTCCGATGATACGTATGGAGTAATCAATGCGAATCGAACTCGTAATAATAGAAGTCTTCGACAAAAGCTTGTTAACCACAACGGAAATGCCCAATATCATATTTATTAATCTTATCTTGAAATCCAACAAATTCTGACATATCTTCTGTGCTTCAAACCATCTTAGCTACCGAGCTATCTCGATAGGAATTACGGATAATCTTCGATGGCAAGACCAATCATTGATCCGCGTTTTAGTGTCAGATTCAACCATGCCTGACAAGCTTTCCGGGTGTTGTTTGGGGGCTTTCAGATAGTGGTGGTGAGTAGAAGAAGGAATTAATGCGGGGAGAATGTTTTCATAAATCCACCTTCAGTAAATGCATGTGACATCTCTTGGGAACTACGGCACCACTTCGTTCCAAGAAGCCTGATAAGCATCCTCTCTGGTAAAATGGAACGGGCATTCGATTCGAGATAAGATTTCAAGACGCTGCAGTGACGCAGTTTATTCTGAATTTAAAGATAAGTGTCAGTGACATCATTTCACCCACTTTTAGCATTATCCATATTGAACTGGATCATGTTACGTCTCTGATTGGTTGGAGCGTTGAGCAGATTTAACACGGGTCGAAAAAATGTTAACTCATCAGAAAACTTAAAGAAGACTGGGGAGGCAAAGATACTTCGACAATTTTTTTTTTTTTTCATCTAGTTAAGTTTTTTTTATTTTTAATTTGGGAGGAACATTTTACCTATATTCTTAGCTAGTCTAAATGATTCGTAAGAAAAATATCTTAACACGTAACAAAATCAAACGTTCACTAAAAAGATCGTGTTGCGTTAATCTTTCGTTAATATGAAATAATTTATTCGACAAGTTTCACTCACTTTACTTATTATATTCAAAACATTTCAACTGGACTTCTTCATGTGCCTCTTGTATTTGATGTTCTCTCAGAATTCCAACCCTACGAGAGCTCTATTCTGCTTTTCGCGTACAGGGGTTATATCTTATTTGTTAATTTTTCTCGTTAATTCCTCCTTGTAATGTTCTTTCGGATGTGCGTTTTGGTACAGTGGATATCGGCTCGGAACGAGAAACCGGGGATCCGATTTCGAATTCCAGTTGAATCCATTCTATTTACTTACGCGCAGATACCCTTGGGAAAGGTATTAATCCGTCTCTTCCTTCCAATTATGGGTTAAATAGCAGGACAGACTGGGTTCTATATCCTTGGTCGGTAACCAGTCTACCGCAGAATGCAATGGCAACCTACTGCGGGATAATCTTCTGCCCAGTCAGTCATGTCTCTTTCGAGACATGATCGCCCAAGGGTGTATCACGTATGGCACTTAACTGACTGATTGAATGTTCTTTCCATGGGGGCCACATTCTATGTCTTCCGCTATGAGTCATAAACGATCTATATCCCCTTCAACGAGAACTATCTACACCGTGAAATAAATAATGTATTTGATTCAAGATTTGGAGGACGTTTTCCGAATACCATAAAGTCCAAGTAGGTTTAAAAATTCCTGGTTCAAATTCCTCCCTGGTTTTTGGACAGGGGCTGGGTTTAGAATTCTTACATAGCAACAGCCAGTAATCAACTGTAGTTGAAGTTGAAATTGATAGCCCCCGTCTGCCCAGCAAAATGGTAGGTAGTTTATATAACAGCCTGGGAGATTTCACTCTGCTATCTAGGCAAGTATATTCTGTAGGTTCTGATTGGCTGATGATTCCAGTGTGGATATTTTGCTCAATAAACATCAGCACAATATCCACCTTATGGCGAGAGAAGAGGGGAGGGGCATTTCGTGGATAACACCAATTGCATACCACTAAACCGTCACCATAATCCTTTCCTTGTGCAAATTTGACTTTGGGAAATGTTGGGGGGTGCTCATCACAATCAAGCCATTAACCTGATCGTTTACGGTTATCATAAAGGATCCACTTTTCATCAAAAGAAAGCGATCATTGGTGTTACGCAGAAAAAGCATAAATTTTTGATTTTCAAGATCATGAGGGACCCATTTTTCCAGGTTTTTCATCTTTCCAATACTTTGCAACTGACGTGAGACCGTTGCAGTGCTGACGCCAAACGTCGGAGACATTTCTCTGACACATTGATATGGGCGTTGCCTTGACCTTCTTTATAAAGAAGGTCAAGGCTTTGCTCAACAACTATTTGCGAATGTTCGTTGTTGATATATCCCGGGAGGGGGGGATAATCAAGGAAAAGAATAGTGCAAGAATAATACTTAACATTATTATATCTAACAAAATTGACCTGATATATACCGTGAATACGATGTTAAAATGCCTTTTCAAAATACAACATTTTGAGCAGCCAATATTTTTGTAAAAACATAATAATAATAATAATAATAATAAACTGAATTGAATTCTCAGAATATAATTATGGCTATTAATAACCTTGTCATCCTAGTGGTCCAGTATAGTTTCAACATCTTGAACTGGACTCTAAATGACATCAGGCGAATGGATTCTAAGATAAGAAAGCTCCTTTCTAAGCATAAGATGCATCATCCAAATCCTGATATAGACCGTCTATACATACCCCTTAAAGAAGGTGGAAGAGGTCTTATTCAGCTAGAGTTGTCATACAAGAAAATAACTATTGGCTTACTAACATACATAGAAACAACAAAGGACTGGGTGATACAATTAGTCAAACAACATGAAAACAGAAAGAAAACTATTCAATAATGAAAGAAGGCAGTAAATACAAACAAGATTTACATTTAGTAGATTCTGTAGAAAAGCAAATAGGAGCCCAAGAACTGCGGCGAAAATATGAAAAAGAAAGCCAAGGTTAAAGCTCTTGAACAGATGAAACAGCGCTGGCAAGACAAACCTCTGCATGGCCAATATCCAGAACGTGCCAATAAACCCAACTTTGATAAAGTTAATACTTATCGATGGTTACGTGAATCTGGATTAAAGTCTGGAACTGATGGCTTTATTCTTGCAGCGCAAGACCAAAGTCTTTTCACTAAGAACTTTCAGACAAATATTATACATAATAATGTAGATCCAAAATGCAGGTTCTGTGATAAATACCAAGAAACGATAGACCATCTAGGGATGTTCTGTACTTGCCCCAAATGAAAATAAAAATCGTCACGATAGAGTGGGCAATATTTACACTGGACAATGTGAAAACACTATGGAAAATATGTAAACAAACATTGGTATAAACATCACCCAGTACCGGTTGCAGAAATAGATGCCCCCATTCTATGGATTACACCATCCTTACAGACAGAAAAATTGAAGCAAATAGGCCGAACATTATTGTTAAAAATCAAAAAGAAAAAACTTGTTTATAAATTGCTATGGGTTGTCCAGCAGATTGTAACATAGCAACCAAGGAATTCGAAAAACTATCAAAATATAAATACCTGGAAATTGAAATAGAAAAAATGTGGAAATTGAAAACAAGTATCGTACCAGTGACAGTAGGTGCACTTAGAATGATAAAAAATGGACCAAACAATACATTGAAAGAATCCCTGGAAACCCTAGCTTAAGTGATATTCAAAATTTGTCTTGTTAAGTACAGCCCACACACTAAGGAGAACTTTCTCTATGTAACGCTAGGAATGTTAGGGAGATAGAAAAAAACATGAAATGGAGCCATAACAACGCACCAGGAACTGCCTTAGGTCTTTCCGCATCCGCAGACTTGGTAGATAGTGCGACCATAGCAGAAATCGAATTATGATGAAAAATGGAGTAATAATAATAATAATAATAATAATAATAATAATAATAATGAAAGAATTTCTGGAAACCCCAGCTTAAGAGATATACAAAAAAATTGTCTTGTTTAGTACAACCCACAGACTAAGGAGAACTTTGTCTATGTAACGCTAGGGAGGTTAGGAGAGATATAAAAAACATGAAATGGGAACATAACGACACACCACGTCCTGCCTTAGATCTTCCTGCAGACTTGGTAGGTAGTGCGACCATAGCAGAAATCGAATTATGAAGAAAAATGGAAGAAGCAGATGAGAAGGAAAAAACAAAAAAAGAAGAAAATTAAAAAAAAGAAATAGCAGAAAATCGAGAAAAAAAAAGTATTGAATGACAAGAAATTTAGAAAGAAAAAGAAATGGGGCATTTCGCCTTGGTGTGATGGTTAACAAGTTTCTTTCCGCTAGATCAATTACTACTGAGTAGTGAGTTCAATCTTCACTCAGTGCTCCATACACTCAGCCTTGTACCACATCTAATCTTCGCCTCCAAAACTTCTTTAAAGGCGAAATAAATGAAAGTAAGAGAAAAAAAAGCAAATTAAGAAAACAGAAAAGAAAAAATTGAATTAGAGAGAAAAAAATATGGAAGACAAAATAGAACCTAATTTTACAGACGTGGAATCAGGATAAAAAAAAAAAAACGGCATGAAATCTCCTTTGATAGCAAAACTAATACAGTATAACCCGGATATAAGATACCCGGATATAAGAGAAACCCGAATAATTGGAGTAGATAAACTATCACCCGGTTCACACTCCACCCACGTCTATTGAACAGGTGAAGAGGCTCATCATCCCTTGTTCCCTGGCTAGGATGTGGTTTCCGGCTTTCTCTTTTTCCAATCTTTTTACTCTTACGTAGCCCCCTGTGCATCAGTGGCATTATCGCCTTGCTCGGGGTGATATGATTAAAAAAAAAAAAAAAAATAAGATAGATTTGTTCTGGTGCCGTCCTTCCTGATATAAGAGAGTTCGTTTTGAGTGACAGTGTGATGTCGTAAATGAGTATATGAGTCAAACAGAGGTCAGAGAGAAAGTGAAGTTCAATGACTTAATCTTGATCAGTCTAGAGACACGGTGTGTCAAGTCTGTGTCTGTAGGAGACACCCTCTACCTTATGATTTTGCTTTGTGTGTCTAAGGGTAGCGCCGCCCGCTTTTTTGCCGACTTTGCTTGTCGTTGCATTTATCTGGACAGCACTTTCACTTTACCCACTGTTCTGTTGAAAATGATTTACGGACTGTATGAAAGTGTTCATGATGTTAAAGATTTCTGTACAATCAAAAATGACTTTTTTAAGAAAAAGTAATTTTTGTGAAAATTATTTGTGAAAACTGATTGAAAATGTATTTTTGTCTGTGTTTTTGTGTTTTTTATGTCTATAACTGTTAATTAAATTAGTGTTTTGTACGTAAAAAGCGTTATATGAAGTGTTCCCATACTTACCTACACAAAATAGACCAAACCCGGATGTAAGAGAAATCCGGATGTAAGATAACTCTTATCCGGTCTCGACAACTCTCTTATATCCGGGTTACACTGTATTGAAGAAAGTAGGATATGGGAGTGGATGCAAATTCCCAGCATTCTCCATATGCAAGCAGCAGAAATACGCAATAATCTTGCAATACTTTTGACAGATGTGCTTGTTCTACCGTAAATAGTTTTGTATAAATCCCTGAGTCAAGTGATTGTCATAATTCTCTAGTTTTTTAGCTCTCAAATTCCGCTTTCTATCCTAACGCATAGAACATACAAATACAACCACACACGCACTATATATTTTGACGCAACACAAACTTACTCCCTTTTTTCTTGTTTTTGACATTGATCGCTATTAAATAACATCTATAGCCATGATAAGAAATGCATTACTCTAGATATATTGACAGAAAAAAATACTTGTTACAAAACAAATTTAATATTTAGTATAATAGCCTTTTGCTTTGAAATAATAAAGTAATTGCGACAATTTACCAATCGCACCTAATATATATATATATATATATATATATATATATATATATATATACGGTACTGTGCAAAAGTATTAGGTCAAGAAGTATTTTATCTTTTATGAGGCATATTGACAGAAAAAAATATCGATTTAATTAAAATTTATTTGATTTCCTCAACAAATGTTTTAACAAGAGAAATAATTGTTATAAAATAAATTTAATATGTAGTAGAAGAGCCTTTTACTTTGAAATAATAAAATATTTGCGACAATTTATCAATCGCACCTACTATATATATATATATATATATATATATATATATATATATATATATATAGTACTGTTCAAAAGTATTAGGACAAGAACTATTTTATCTTTTATAAGGCATCAAAATAAATTTTAAAATATCCCTGTCCTAATACTTTTGCACACTACCGATAGTGTTTTTTTTTTAATCATATCACCCCAACCAAGGAGGTAACGCCACTGATGTGCAGTGGGCTACATAAGAGTAAAAAGATTAGAGGAGAGTGAAGAGAAGGACGAACCGGTTAGAAAGGAGCAAGAAAACATGACATGGCAGAGGTGGAAAAAAAGAAAAGGATGCAAAAGTATTAGGACAGGGCTGACTTTCCTGAAAATCTCACCGAAATTCAAATACAGGGTGAAAAGCCAAGTAAATTGCTAATAAATATTGATTATTTAAAACTAGGTGTAAATGAAATCTATTAAAAAGAAGTTATATTTAATTTTTCCTATTTTCTATTAAACAAGTTATTTTGAAATTACTCATTATTCTATTATCCTTGGATATGACTGACTTTTTTCTTATTCACCCCTCTTGAATTGATAAATCTAATGTTACTTCGCAAGACACATTTTGGGAAGAAATACAAGCTGCTTGGCAGGAGATACCATTAGATACATTGAAGAAGCTTGTGATGTCAATGACCGACAGAATGAAGACTGTGATCAAAGCAAAAGGCTATTATACGAAATATTAAATTTATTTTGTAACAAGTATTTCTACTTTGTTAAAGCATTTGTTGAGTAAATCAAATAAAATTACTTTCATTTCAAATGTCGGTTGTTTATAACCAAAGTTTCGTTAATCTTCGTAATATATATATATATATATATATATATATATATATATATATATATATATATTCGCCATAACATATCTTATGACTTTACTCGCGTATAATTAATGTGGAGAAATTTCTCACTTATGTGAGTAGAGTTATGCTGACTTTGAAATTTCATGAAGGCATAATTGCAATGATTTCATTTTTCAGGAATTTTGTTTTTGTTTGTCTTCTTCATTCTATTAACCATCTGTGTCTATCTCGATATCAAGCACTTTATGGCAAAAACGTACTTGCCAAAAATTACTTTCTATCATTAAACCACTGAAAAAACAGTAATTTCTGCATTAAGCATTATCTATCTATCTATCTATCTATCTATCTATCTATCTATCTATCTATCTATCTATCTCAATTTGTTCATATCTATCTATCTATCTATCTATCTATCTATCTATCTAGCTAGCTAGCTAGCTAGCTATCTATTTTATTCTGTTCATTATCTATCTATCTATCTATCTATCTATCTATCTATCTATCTATATATATATATATATATATATAGATAGATAGATAGATATATGTATATATATCTATATATCTATATATATATATCTATATATATATGTATATATATCTATATATCTATATATATATATCTATATATATCTATATATATATATATGTATATATATGTATATATATATATATATATATATATATCTATATATATATATATATATATATATATATATATCTATATATATATATATATATATATATATATATAGTACTGTGCAAAAGTATTAGGACAAGAACTATTTTATCTTTGTTTACTTTATCTTTTTTTATTTTTTTTTATAGGCGTAAAATAATTTCAATTGTCTAAAAATGCAATATAACAACAATTGAAAGCGAAACTGTTAATAAAATCTACATCGGATCTACAAAGAATATTTTAAGCAACGCTGGTATATGCACTTAACTTCCATAAAAAAACAACACGTACCGAAAACAAACATCTTTTCCTGCGTATTTCTGGAAATTAAAGGACACAAATAAGACCCCAAAAGAAAAATGGAAAATCCCGGAAAAAAACTGTAACTCATTCAACGACACCTGCTCTTTGTGCGTGAATAAAAAGCTTCAAATTCTAAGGTTCCCTAACAATGGTGAACTATTGAACCGTAAGGATGAATTAACAGTTTCATATAAACATCGAAAATATTTTTCGTTAAAATTTAATTAATCAAAATAAGTCAGTTTTTAACTCGTGCTCTAATCTAATCCAAACTTATTTATATATGGAACTTTGTCAGTGTGTGTATGTGTGTGTGTCCGTTACCTATAGACTCCGAAACGGCTGAACCGATATTCTTGAATATTTACACAGTTGTACTATACGCGCCTGTGATTGTTCTTAGCTAGGTTTTGTGTCGAAATACTCCCGATAAATATCAAAAATCGAAAATCGAAAAAATCGGGTTATACAAGGAGTAGTCCGATTTTTATCAAATTTCATACACACATAGACAAAGACATAAGAAACGATATTCAGAAGTTTCAAGGTTGCAGTTCTTACAATAGTGCAGAAAATCATATATATATATATATATAAGGCAAGATGTTTGTGTGTGTGTGTGTCTGTTTATCTGCCTGTATGTCTGCATTTTTCAGACCTTTTATTTTTGCTTCGAGTTTGGCTCTAAGTAGGTATAACTGTAGTTCTTAGTCTCAGCCATGATACCATTTACTCAGAGGACTTATTTAGCCTTCGAAATTCAGTTTACGGCGAAAGAACTTATTTGATATCGATACCAGGAAATCAAAATTTGACTCACATCCATTCATTTTTCTTTCAGTCTACGGTTTTGCTTTAACTGGAAACAACTATTGCTTTTTAGTCTTTCGTGCCAACGTCCAAAGAGTCTGAGCTCCGAGACCATGGATTAGTTTCAAAGCTTTCATTACACCCGAGCAACACCAGGCTATACTACTAGTATATATATATATATATATATATATATATATATATATATATATATATGGATATTGAGAATGTCTCCTATTTGGCAATAAATTGAATTAGTTTATCAATTCTTCACTAGAACTGTCTCATTAACCGGTGTGACATCGCAATTTTATTTAGGTTTTGCATGTAATGTGTGAGCGAATGATCTGCGTATAAACCCTAACCTTGCAATCAAAATGAACTGGCAAATAATTCCACGTCGAACGGCCCAACGATATTATCGACCTGCACTTTGTTGACACGACAAAAACTCGATCATTTTCCGGCTTGTTTTATTCCTCATCATTATAACACGGCAAACGCCGCCAACTCATCGCGCCAGATTACCGGCAGCTGGACGTCGAGAAAGATAAGCCCGGTAAATCGAAGTTTTTTTTTTTTCGTAACATATATTCACAGATATTATTGATCAATGAAGCGTCTTTAGCTTTTTCTTTTTCGTATTTTCATATTTACCTTAGGATATTTTTTTCTTTTTTTTCTTACTTATTTGGTCTTTGTTGAACTGATCAGTTTTCCACAAGGTAAAATGTCACTTCTTGACAGAAAGATTGTCCAAAATATCTTTCCATTATTTCTTTTTTTATTTAATCTCTGTATGATTTTCTATAAGTCAGTTGTCTTTTGTCAGTCTCTCTTATTTAGATCTCTCTCTCTCTCTCTCTCTCTATATATATATATATATATATATTGTCATCCGCAGACAGATCTGTTTCGCTGTATCTCAGCTCATCAGTACGGTTAGACTCCAATTGCTTTTTAACCCTGGATTGAAACCCGACCGAATTGGCGTCAGTCGGCGATTCAACCTCTGGGCTATGGGCGTTCGGTAGAAGAAGGCAGACGTTTTAGCGCATATATTACCGTTATACGCGCCCAATATATAAAATAAAATAAATTTCGAAGTTCAAAACCGTTGTTTGATCATTTCTACATGAAATCCCTAAGAGAGATTTCACATTTCATCGGCAACTTTAATACTCAAATACTCAAAATAAAATAAGATATTCAAAAATTTCAAAAATGTACGTCACAGAAAAAACTAGATGGGTGGTATTAATAAGTAGATAGCAATCAATGTCTATTTTTAGATTTTAGACAACATTACTTTTAGATTGAGTTGTAAGTGAAAAATTTAAAACTTTGGCTTTGTCTATCTCTAAAAAGGGGGAAGGGGAAGTAAAGGAAGAGATAGGAAGTGGTGTTTGACAGGGGAGTGGGATAAACAAAATGGAAAGAAAAGGAAAGAAAAAGGAAAAAGAAAAGCAAAAAAAAAAAGAAAAATTTAATCTCCGTAGAGACGCTAGGGACGTGTTAACAAAACTAGCGTTTTTAAATGGGATGACGTTATTAGAAAAAAGAGTTTTAAAAAAAAATTTACATATACAACATTGTTTTTATTGGCTATTTAGTTTTCTTTTTGTCAAGTGTCGGATGTTGATGCAACACCCTATATATATATATATAGAATAAAAAGTGTGAGAGGCCGTGAACATTTTATTTAAAGTGTATATTTATTGTTGTTTAAAAATATTATACATATTATGATTTTTTAAGGCTACAAAACCCAATCTGTCCTGTTATTTAACCCATAATTGGAAGGAAGAGACGGATTAATACCTTTCCCAAGGGTATTTGCGCGTAAGTGAATGCAATGAATTCAACTGGAATTCGAACTCGGCTCCTCGATTTCTCGTTCCGAGCCGATATCCACTGCACCACAAGGCACATCCTTAACATGTATAAACATCATAACATGCATAAACTTTTTAAACAACAATAAATATACACTTTAAATAAAACGTTACCTGATACTGACTGGCCAGATAGAGGGAAAAAGAGACAGGGAAAAGCAATGGATAACATATTTGAAGAACCTAATCACGTGGATGACGGAACGAGGGTTGTGTGGTGTAACAGGAGAAAGCGTGCTAAAAGCTACCAGGGATAGAGAGATGTGGAAAGCCATGATCGCCTACGTCCTGAAGGGACAGAGCACATAGAAGAAGAAAAATGAGTTGAATATATGGATCGGAATCCGACAAGATGAATAGAATAAGGAAAGAACAAGTCAGAAAAAAGTGTCTTTAATCTAACATGTTTCACTTATAACAAGCTTTTTCAGAGATTTAATAAGGACAAATGATTCAAAAATCCGAAAGACAGTATTTCTAAATGAGGTATGATTTCATTGGTCAGATACGTGTCACGTGTGATAAGACAACGGATGAATATTAAATGTAGAAGACAAAACTTGTGTTAGTTAAACTGTATGTGTCAACGCGTTTTTTTAATTAAGTAAGAGAAAACAGTTATGAATGTATGCGTTGAGAGAAATCAAATGAAGGAACGATTTTCATTCTATATAATAACGTGAGAATATAAACAAAACATATTTCCGTTTAAACGCTAGTGAAAATAATGTTAGCAGTTAATGAAATAATAAATTACTAAATAACAGTATCTTTCAATGATATAAAAATAACTATGTATTAAAATTTTATAATAACATAAGTAATAATATGTCAATAAAAACCATATATAAAAATTAACATAAAAATATTAACGATATATATATATATATATATATATATATATATAATTATATTATATTATATTAAGCTCGATAATACTCATTATATTGAGCACTGTTTATAATAAAATAAATGCCAGAGTACTCAAAATATAAAAAAAAACTTTGAGTGCTCTTCACTTGGAATTTTATATATACATATATATATATATATATATATATGTGTGTGTGTGTGTGTGTGTGTGTGTGTGTGTGTGTGTGTGTGTCAATTTACACGCCCGTTCAGAGATTGTATCTCTGGTACTAATAATAAACCCACTACATATATTGGTTTTACTACAACCACGTTTTCCCGTAGACTTACTTGTCACTTTTCTAATCATAATTCAGTTATACAACATATCTTTAAAAAAATAGCCATGTAGATAATATTTTGACAGATTTTAGTCGATGACACAATAATACTCACTCATACACACAGTAAAAAGACCCTTCAGCTATTGGAGTCCATCTACATTAAATCAAAACAACCCACACTTAATAAAATCACATTTCAATCTGGTCAAAACACATTATATTGCATTTTCTTTTAATCATGTCACCCCGAGCAATGCGGTAACGCCACTGACGTGGAGCGGGCGACGTAAGAGTGAAAAGATTGGAAAAGAGAAAGCCGGAAACCACATCCTGAACAGGGAACAAGGGATGAGGCGTATGGTTCTGTTAACATTTCGGTCTGTCACGTGGTGTGACGTCATAGAACCGCATTACAAATTTACGAACTGCGTCTGTTTATTCGGTGACTGTTATCGTTGCATAGCAATGTTTTATGTCAACTCAAGATAGAATCATCTTTGATGGTGGATGTTTTTACGTTCACATCCCTGTCACCTCTCTGAAGATGGCTCAAGTGAGCCGAAAGCTTTGAACCGGCATAATGAAATATATGCAAATACTGGAGAATTTTTGTCTTTATTTTCAACTGAAATTAAAGCCAAAATACGATGTTTAGAACGGCTCATGATTAAACATAATAGACTTTCATTGTCTCTTATATTTAATAGCATATGTCTAGAAAATTACTTGCTGCCTCGATATATATATATATATATATATATATATATATATATATATATATTTCTAAACATATACTGTTAAATATAACAAAAAATGAATTTCTATTATGTTTAATCACGAGCCGTTCTAAACATCGTATTTTGGCTTTAATTTCAGGGGCAAATAAAGACAAAAATTCTCCAACATTTGGATATTTTTTTTAAGTTGGTTCCAAGCTTTCGACTCATATGAGCCATCTTCAGAAAGGTTATAAGGACGGTAACATGTTTACAACGGCTCATGATTAAACATAATAGACATTCATTGTCTCTTATATTTAACAGTATATGTTTATATATATATATATATATATATATATTATAAATTATGTTTTAGAACCTGTACATAATTTCTTCTATATATGTCCTCTTCTCTACAATCATATGACTGTTTCAGTGTTTGAACTTCAAACACATCATCAGGAGAAGTAAAGGTTTGGAATCATTCTCTGTTTATATTTGGTTCGTTGTTGTTGTGGGGGCTGGTTGGGGTTATTGGTAATTAACATATATCGAGCACTGTTTTAAATTAATGTTTTGGAAGGAAAATTTTTTTCTTTTTCTCTCCTCATTCTATATTCACTCGGATATATATATATATATACTCACATTCTTTCTTCTCCATTTAAATATTTTTCGTTTCCATCCTGAAAATTCATATTTTTGCACTCTCCAATACTTTTATTTTTCCCTCTCTCGCACAACCTGATTCGAATTTCTATCTCTCTCTCTCTCTCTC
>JBBBDQ010000490.1:577500-615000 GCA_037127315.1 Ascarosepion bandense
CATTGTAGTGTAAAGATATCACTGCTCAGTACTAGACTGTTTCTCTTGTTGCAAATAAGGTACCTATATCGGACATATAATGATCGCCCTCCCTTTATTTGGGAGTATATTCAGGTATTGAAATTTTGAATTTTTTTCTCTATTGGTTTTTATAGGGTTAAGCTAGTGGAATTTTAGTAGTAATGTCTTCTTTGGTAAAGGGAGGTATGTGGCTTGATCTTTGAATTAGTAAGTGGGGAATTAACTGCTTAGCTAAAATAAAAAAAAACTTACTGTGACTAATTGGAAGAAAAGAATACTTATTGTTATTTATACTTATTTCTATGACGACACATACTAATGATCTCCTTCCGTTTATTTAGGAGTATATTTTGGGACTGAAATTTCAAACTTTTAATTTTCTTTTTAGTCAAACATAGATTACATTTGTCATATATATATATATATATATATAAGTCATCCACATATAAGCCTGTTTCGCTGTATCACAGCTCATCGGTGTGGCTAGACACATCCACTTGCTTCTGGGCGGAATCGACACTCGACCTATTTGGTGTTAGTCGGAGTCGTTAATCACTAAGCCATAGGCGCATAGAATCAGAGAAGGGAAATTTTTAACTTGCTGTATATAAGCAGTGTATACACACGCCAGTCACCGAAAGAACTCAATTCATTTCTGAAGAGTAATGCATATATAGCAGAAGTGGAAACTGTTTTTAAGATTTTCTTCTCGAGAAAGCGCAATCGTGATGAGAGCATAATCTATTAGTCATCCACATAAAAGCCTGTTTCGCTGTATCACAGCTCATCAGTGTGGCTAGACGCATCCACTTGCTTCTGGCCGGGATCGAAACTCAACCGATTTGGTGTTAGTCGGATTCGCTACCCACTAAGCCATTGGCGCATGGAATCAGAGAAGGGAAATTTTAACGTGTTGCATATAAGCAGTGTGATATATTAGTCATCCGCAGACAGATCTGTTTCGCTGTATCGCAGCTCGTCAGTGTGGATATATATATATATATATATATATATATATATATATATATATATATATATATATATATAAGAAGAAGATTGGGTCACTATGTCGATCCAGGATGTTTTTTCCACCTGAATCCATCCTGCATATATACAAGTCAACCATCCGTCCGTGCATGGAGTACTGCTGCCATTTATGGTCAGGTGCCCCTGCCGTTCTCCTCAGTGTTCTTGACAAGCTCCAAAGGAGAGTCTGTAATGTGATAGGTACTGATCTGGCGACTCGTCTGCAGCCACTTTCCCATCGTCGAAATGTGGCCTCCCTCTGTCTCTTCTATAAATACTTTCATGGCTTCTGCCCGGATGAGCTTAAGTCACTGATGCCTCCTCAACAGGTGTTTACCCGTGCAACCAGACTGGCAACTGGGTCCCACCCATTCACAGTCAGGTTAGCCAAACGCAGACGACAATTCTACTCCTGCAGCTTCCTCTCTCGCACTTCCCGCCTGTGGAACTCACTCCTGTATTCTTGCTTTCCTGACGGCTACGACCTCCAGAAATTTAAAAGCAAAGTTAATACTCACCTACTAACCACTGGACTCTAGCTCTCTCCCCTCCCCTGTATAACCTTCCCTTTCTCTCCGCCCATGTATCTGTCATTGCACCTGCTTTCTCAGCTTTCTATTGTTCCTTTCTAACTAGCTTGTACTCCTCACTCTTTTCTAATTAATCTTTTTACATTTATGTAACCCCCTGCACATCAGTGGCGTTTCTGCCTTGCTCGGGGTGAAAAGATTAAAAAATATATATATATATATATATATATATATATATATACGCAGACAGATCTGTTTTCCTGTATAGCAGCCCATCAGCACGGTTAGACATCCGATTGATTTTAGCCAGGATTGAAACCCGACTGAATTAACAGTCGGCCATTCTAGCTCTCAGCTATAGACGCTCGAAAATCTTTCGTTCGGATTTTATCAAGCGCCATTATGATTTTTTTAAATATATATATATATATATAAAAAATATTGTTTATCCAAATTGAAGGTTTTTGTTTTCTTCTCATCTGCCGAAAATTAATATCTTTTGTAAATGAAATTCAAAATTCAATAAAATCGTTTCTATTCGAAGAATTTTACCGGTTTTGTCTGTAGTCGTATTTTTTTTTTTTTTTTTTGCTTTTTGTTAATAAAAAAAATATTTTGCCACATTCAATGTGAAAATCGATTTTTTTTCTTTTTGATTCTTTCTCAAACATGACATGAAATAATTTTTATGATCAGACGAATATTTACGGTTACGTGTAACTCAACATATAGTTGTAATTGTTATGCTTTTTTTATATATCTTCGATTGGCAAAGAATTTATTTGAATAGTTCAAGTTTTGTTTTCAGATATTTTGTGATATATACAATGGCTGTTGATATCGTCATCAAAAGCATTGATACACACAAACAGTAGCCCATATATGGATGTTCGTTGTGGTCCAGTGTATATAGGCTGGGGAAGTGAAATCGGTGCGCCATGTTCGAATTCCAGTTCAATTCGTTGCATTCATTTACGCACAAATACCCTTGGGTAAGGTATTAATCTGTTTCTTCCCTCCAATATAATCCCTAATAACAAGACAGATTGGGTTCTTTAGCTTTGGCTGGCAACCAGTCTACCACAGAAAGTAATGGCAACTTACTGCGGGATAATCATCTGCCCAATCAGTCATATCTCTTTCAAGACATGATCGCCCAAGCGTGTATCACGTATGGCACTTAACTGACTGACTGAATATAATAGTGGAAATCATGATTGAGGTTTCTACTGGGCATAAAGTGGAGGAACAGTTTTATATTGTTATGAAGTAATAAACTGATCCCCCACTAATTACTACTTAACAATATAATACATCTTTTCCCCCTCTAGCGATAAGTCAAATAACAGGACAGATTGGGTTCTATAGCCTTGGTCGGCAACCAGTCTACCGCAGAAAGCAATGGCAACCTACTGAGGGATAATCATCTGCCCAGTCAGTCATGTCTCTTTCAAGACATGATCGCCCAAGCGTGTATCACGTATGGCACTTAACTGACTGCATTTTTGTATAGGTGAAAACAGCAAATACAATGTAAAAACGTAGGTGAAGTGTTTTAATGTCAATTTTATTGTGGTAAAATCGACGAGCAAACAGTATAAACAAAACCGGAATAATCCTGGAAGGTTGGCAGTTGTTGGCAGAATCAGCTCAGGCTGGAACGTTGTCATCGGTCGACTGGAACGTCGTCAGCGTCTGATATGAACGGCACAGGCTGGTACGTCATCGGCGAGTAGGAAACGTCGCATGTACGGCTCAGGCAGGAAAGTCGTCGTGGTAGACAGAAACGGCACAAGCAAGAAGCCGTCGCTGTTCGGCAGGAATGTCTTCAGCGTCTGGTATGAAAGGCACCAGCTGGAAAGTCGTCAGCGTCTGTCAGGATCGACATAGGCTGGAACGTCGTCGGCCAGCAGAAACGGCGCAAGCGGGAAACCATCGCCGGCCGGTAGGAACGCTGTGGGCTGGTTCGTGTTTTGCTTTCCTTCTTAGGATTCGACCACGGTTAAACAGGATCGCTGCGTACTAGCACGTGCGAAAGCCACGCTATTAGACTTGAACAGTCTACTTTGTCGGAGTAAACGGGGATAACGGGATCTCAAGCAGACTAGACCATTCCACTTTCGAAGCAGTAAATCTAAAGCGGGATTGACTGCTAACTAAAATGTAATGCACTCCAGGAATCAAACAGCAACTAGGGGTATCCTAATCTCTCATGGACTTCCAAGTCTCCCTATCTCAGTTGGCTCTTAGCACGCTTTCTCCTGTTACACCACGGAACACTCGTTCTGCCATCCACCCGCTCAGGCCAATCAAGTACGTTACACGCTGTTTTTCTCTCTCTCCTTCCCTCTATCTGGCCTGTTAGTATCAGGTTCTCCAAGCCCTCCTTCCTCATTGCATGTCCCAGGAAATTTAGCTGTCTCTTTATGATGCTCAATATTAATTTCCTTTTTGTTTCCACCATTTCTAGGACCTCATCATTGCTCACATGCTCTATCCATGATATTCGCAGCATCCTTTTTGTAGAACCACATTTCAGTTGCTTCAAGTTTTTCCTTCATCTTCGATGAGATTGTCCAACATTCACTGCCAGATTGAAGAACTGACATCCCATAGGAATCCAGTACTCTCTTCTTTGTTTCTAGCGAAATTGTCCTGTTTCTTAATACTTTACTCGAATTCTGGAATGCTTCCTTGTGCTTTTGGATCTCAGGAATATCAATGTGTAGAAACTGCTGTGGCCACAAAGTGAGGGATCAGCTTATGTATTGATTTTGATATGAAACTGATCCCCCACTTTATATCCAACATTCTTCTGTAGAACCACATTTCAGCTGCTTCAAGTTTTTCCTTCATCTTCGATGAGATTGTCCAACATTCACTACCATATTGAAAAACAGACATCACATAGCAATCCAGTACTCTCTTCTTTGTTTCTAGCAAAATTTTCCTGTCTCTTAATACTCTGCTCAGCTTCTGGAATGCATCTTTGTGCTTTTGGATCTCAGAAATATAAATGTTTAAAAACTGCTGTGACCACAAAGTGAGGGGTCAGTTTATATATTGATTGTAATATAGAGCTGACCCCCTCACTTTATATCCAGTATGCTTCTGTAGAACCACTTTTCAGTTGCTTCAAGTTTTTCCTTCATCTTCGACGATATTGTCCGGCATTCGCTGCTTTATTGAAGAACTAGCATCACATAAACCAGTACTTACTTCTATGTTTCTAGCGAAATTTTCCTGTCTCTTAATACTTTACTCAGCTTCTGGAATGCATTCAGAGACCGCAAAAACAAAATATACCTTCTTATTGACATGTCAGTTTCCGCAGATATTAATGTATCTTTAAAGGTCTTCAAAAACTATCAAGGACTTCCTCTTCCTTGTCGCTCTTTATACCTCTTCCCATGTTATCCCACTCAATCCCCGCCCCACCTTCCAACTGCAAGATCTTCAAAAACTATCAAGGACTTAGGCGGTCATGGCCCTCCACATCGTCCTCTTCCTTGTCGCTCTTAATACCTCTTCTCATGTTATCCCACTGAACCCCCGCTCCACCATCCATCTGCAAAGCAGAACTGCCACTGATGCGCAGGGGGTTACATGAGAGGTGAGTCAAGAAAAAGAGGAACAAGTTACAGGGGGTGTCATGGAATGGGCAAGAAAAGGATGAGAATACAGGTGTGAAGAGGACTGCATGAGATTGGAGTGAAATGGTAGAGAACATGATACAAGGGTTAATGTGAGTCAAAACGATAAGAGATGGCAACTGAATTTGCATTTAAATTCTTGGAGATTGTAGCTGCCAGAGAAGCAAGTATACGGAAGGAAATTCCACAGGCGGGAAGTGAGAACAAAGAAGCTACTAGAGTAGAAGTTGTGGTTACATTTTATTGGTTTCACTGCAAAAGGGTGGGACCTAACCGTTAGTCTAGTAGCTCAACTCAATTCATGTAGAGGGGTCACTTACAGACGTGAAATTAGATATTTACAGGGTGCCCCCTCCCAAAAAAATCAAGAAATTTAGATTTACTATATGAGGAAAAAAAATTGGCGGACCTGAAGGAGACTACCACCACCTTTTAAATTTGTTGTTTTTCTTTTTTTTTTTAATATACAGCGCAGTCTTATCGGTTATTACATAAAGTTTCCGATTATTAAAAAAAAATTTTAAAATGTCGATATTTAAACAATTTTAGGGGGACTCAGTTTCTCATATAACGTTATAGTAAATCGATCCTCTATTTTGGAACCACTTGCGTTAGGGTCGCTTTGTTTTGTTTTTTGTTTTTTTGGGGGGACGAGTTGTTGCTCATGTTTTTGTCTTTTTCAAGTTTTCTTCAGTTCTTACGATGGCATCTTCCTTGGAAACTCCAAGAATGGCTTTATTCAAAAATTTCGCAAAGGATTTGGTAGTTGAATATGCGCAAGCAAAAAAGTTAATTGTACAGGATCGATTTACTATAAGGTTGTATGAAAAATTGAACCCTCCAAAAAATTGTTTAAATGTTGAAATTTTTACAAATTTATTTTGTCAATCGGAAAGTTTAAGGTTTAATCGATAAGATGGCACGGAAAAAAGCAAAAAAAAAAAAAATTGACAATAAAACAATTTACAAGTGGGGGTAATGTCGTTTCGGCGAGTGGTTCCAAAATGGAGGATCGATTTACTATAACGTTATATGAAAAACTGAGCCCCCCCCCCCCCCCCAAAAAAAAAATTGTTTAAATATTGAAATTTTTCCAAATTTTTTTTTTTGTCAGTTGGAAATTATATGGTGTAATTGATAAGACTGAACAAAAAAAAGTTAAAAAATGAAAAACAACAAATTTAAAGGCGGTGGTAGTCTCGATCAGCTCCGCCAAAAAATTAACTTAAGTAAATGCCATTCGATCTTTCTCGACGTTTTTCCTTTTAAAAGACTTCTATGTGCGTTGTGGTACAGTGGATATCGGCTCGGAACGAGAAACCGAGGAGCCGAGTTCGAATTCCAGTTAAATCCATTGTATTCACTTACGCACAAATACCCCTGGGAAAGGTATTAATCCGTCTCTTCCTTCCAGTTATGGGTTAAATAGCAGGACAGATTGAGTCCTATAGCCTTTGATGGCAACCAGTCTATCTCAGAAAGCCATGGCAACCTACTGCGGGATAATCTTCTGCCCAGTCAGTCATGTTTCTTTCAAGACATGATCGCCAAGCGTGAATCACGTATGGCACTTAACTGACTGACTAAATATAATAGTTGAAATCATGATTGAGGCTTCTACTGGGCATAAAGTGGGGGATCAGTTTTATATTGTTATGAAGTAATAAACTGATACCCCACTAATTACTACTTAACAATATAATACATCTTTCCCCCCTCTAGCTATAAGTCAAATAACTGGACAGATTGGGTTTTATAGCCTTGGTCGGCAACCAGTCTACCGCAGAAAGCAATGGCAACCTACTGCGGGATAATCTTCTGCCCAGTCAGTCATGTCTCTTTCGAGACATGATCGCCCAAGCGTGTATCACGTATGGCACTTAACTGACTGACTGACAAATTTCACAAAGATTAACTGTACCGCTTTTCTTTCCTTTCCGTCTCTTAGCTTACCAACCATCTCTCCACCGACTCTCCGAGTTGGGCTTATAGCGAAAAGGGAAGGTTAGTGTATCCCTGTCCTGTAATGAAATATTATTTATAACTCTTCAACGTGGCGGTTTTCGAAGATGAAAAGAGCGGCGCTGATCTGTATGCGGTCTTCATTGCCGCCCCTGAGACAAGAGCGCAAACAGTTGCAATGACGTAAAAAAAATTTAAAAAAATCTTGGGCGAAAATTGTGGGGCGGGAATGACGCTTTATACGGATTCATTATGAACCAAGTCGTTTTTATTCGAGTATAATTTTTGTTTTCGAGTGTGTTTTGAGGCATGCAAAATGAACGGTTTTGTGAACGAATTATATATATTTCCTCATTGGCCCGAAGAAAGAAAAAAATGATAGAGAGTATGGGAAAAGAATAAAAAAAAGTTGAAAGAATAAGGAACAAATAAGAGCAACGAAGGAAATGAAAGAAGCATAAAATAAAGAAGAAATAAAAGAATGAGTTAAATAAGAAAAGGAAAATAAAAAGGGGTGGACAAGGACGGAAAGAAAATAAACGAATGAAGTGAAAAAAGGTGAAAGAAAAAAGCAAAAGAATAAAAAATGTTCAAGTAAGGAAGAAAGAAAGGAAAGGAGAAAGAAAGTAAGGAAGGAAGAAAAAAAGAAGGAAGGAAGGAAGAAAGGAAGGAAGGAAAAAGGAAGGAAGGAAGGAAGTAAGGAGGAAAGGAAGGAAGTAAGGAATGAAGAAAGAAAGGAAGGAAGGAATGAAGTAAGGATGTAAGGAAGAAAGTAAAGAAGGAAGGAAAGAAAGGAGGTATGAAGTAAGTAAGGAAAGAAGGAAGGAAGGAAGTAATGAATAAAGAAAGAAGGAAATTATAAAGGAAAAAGAAAGACAGTAAGACAGCAAAGAAAGAAAATACATTCAGAGAAAAAGAAATCCAATTAAATAGAAGAAAAAAATGAAATTGGAAAAGAAAAAGGTTTGTGCAAGCAAGAAAAAGAAATCTGATATAAAGAAAGAAAAATGACAAAGAGGAAAGAAGGATTCTAAAGGAATAAAGCAAAACGAAAGAAAGAAAGAAAGAAAGAAAAAAAGAAAGAAAGAAAGAAAGGGAAGAAAGAAAGAAAGAAAGAAATTAAAAGAAAGAAAGAATAAAAGAAACTGAAAGAAAGAAAGAAAGAAAGAAAGAAAGAAAGAAAGAAATAATAAAAAATGCAAAAGTAAGGTAAAAAATAAATAAAAGAAAGAAATAAAGAAAGGGAAGAAAGAAAGAAAGAAAGAAAGAAATTAAAAGAAAGCAAGAAAGAAAGAATAAAAGAAAGTGAAGAAAGAAAGAAAGAAAGAAAGAAAGGGAAGAAATAAAAAAATAAAAAATGCAAAAGAAAGGTAAAAAATAAATAAAAGAAAGAAAGAAAGAAAGAAAGATAAATAAAAAGAGAAGGAAACGAAGAATGGGCAAAAAGAAACATAGAAAGAAAGAAAGAAAAGGAAAAAATAAAATGAAAGTAAAAAAGAAAGAGACGGAAGAAACAAAGAAAGAAACAAATGAATAATAAAACAAAGAAAGAAAAAATGAATAAAAAAGAAACAAAGAATGAGAAGAAAAAAGAAAGAAAAAGAAAGAAACAAAGAAAAGGAAAAAGAAAATGAAAGAAAGAAGGAAAGAAAGAAACAAACAAACAAAAAATAAAGAAACAAAGAATGAAGAAATTTATATAAAAGAAAGAAAGAAACAAAGAAAGAAAAAAGAAAAAACAAAGAATAAGAAAAAATAAAATGAAAGAAACAAAGAAACAGAAGGAATAAACAGAAGAAAGAAAGAAAGAAAGAAAGAAAGTGTCAGTGACGTTAAGAAAAGAATTCGCATAAATGCTTGAAAAGGAATAATAAAAGAAATAAATAAATGAATAATTGTAGCCAAGCAGCGAAAAATGGTGGCAAAAGGAGAAATAACAAAAGGAAACAAAAAAATCTATAACACTTCCTCAAAAATAACTGATATAAATTGAAAGGAAAATCTTCTTTGAAATCGACGCAGAGAAAGTTTCTTGGAATTGGCCGAATTACCGGAAGTCACACTACTAGTTGATGGAAACGTTACCAGAATATTTTGGCGCAAATCGTTATTCTTTTTTAAAAAAAAAAGACATTCTGTTTTCCATTTAAATTTTAAATAAAACTGAGTCCACAGACACCGAAAGATGCTGGTGAGGTTTGTTTCCACACTCTACCCCCCTAAACAAAAATAATGTCCAATTTTCTCTTCGCTTTCTTATCATCTCTTCATCCTTTCTCCAGAGATATTATTGGGTTTTATTCATTTTAGCTTAGTCTGGAACAAGGCCATGCTTATGGAACACACAGTGAGAACCAGTTTCGTTGCATTAGTAAAAATCTGTTTATCTATGTAAGTATTTTACAAATAATCTCCCCTTTCCTCACATAACACACGAATACACGTAGATATATATGTCTATATATCTACCCCTACTTCTTCATACTTATCTACCATTTAGCCTTTTCATATTTATTTGACGACCTCGCTGTCTCTTCAGTATTTTAGACAAACACTCTCTCTCTCTCTCTCTCTCTCTTTGGTCCTGGGTATGACAATAAACTGCATCCGGCAGCAAGACCTCTGATTGGGAGGTTGTGAGGAGCATGGAACCACCTCTTAGTTGCTGTTGTTCACAGGTTCACCCTGACCCGGGGGGGTAGCACCTGTTAGGGTCCCAGCTATGGGTAATTAGTTATTTTTTTCCTGTTAAATCATTTGTTGAGTAAATCAAATAAAATTACTTTAATTAAATTGTTTATTTTCTGTCAATATGTCTCATAGAAAATAAAATACTTCTTGTCCTAATATTTTTGCGCAATACCCTATATATATATATATATATATATATATATATATATATATATATATAAATATATACTAAGTGCGATTGGTAAACTGTCGCAATTATTTTCATATTTCAAAGCAAAAGGCTATTATACTAAATATTAAATTTATTTTATAACAAGTACTTTTTTTCTTGTTAAAACATTTGTTGAGTAAATCAAATAAAGTTACTTTAATTAAATTGTTTATTTTCTGTCAATATGCCTCATAAAAGATAAAATAGTTCTTATCTAATACTTTTGCACAGTACTATACACACGCACGCACACACGCATGCACACACGCACGCACGCACGCACACACACATATCTCTCTCTCTCTCTCTCTCTCTATATATATATATATGTATAGTAGGTGCGATCGGTAAATTGTCGCATTTATTTGATTATTTCAAAGCAAATGGCTATTATACTAAATATTAAATATATTTTGTAACAAACATTTTTTCTTGTTAAAGCATTTCTTGAGTAAACCAAATAAAATTATTTTCAATAAATTGTTTATTTTCTGTCAATATGCCTCATAAAAGATAAAATAGTTCTTGTTCTAATACTTTTGCACAGTACTGTATATGGTGGACTCTCTTATCGTAAACAGTAAAAAAGCGTCAGTATTGGATGGTACTCTTCTTTTTACAATTACTCATGTGATTTCTGTCTTGCGAGCATTTGTGTTGAACTATTAACTATCCAGCTACCGATCATCGTGAACTAAGTTTTGTTTAAAGTGGTCATTTGTTTGTGCGACACAAAGCAGACTCTTCCATCAAAACATAACTTATACAGGTGCACTGCGTGGCACGTGTTAGGCATTAGTGATGATCGCATGTTATATTGTCACGGAGTTTGACCTCCCCGGTGCCTTAAATACATCGGGTAGTGTATGGTTGAGCACACAATATATATAACCGGCTTCCATGTCTCTGGAATGAGGGTTGCTCAGGCTTTAAAAAGCCACCATACATGTACACACACATACATGATACAAATATTTCTCACTCACAGTACGTATTTACATAGCCTTGTTTGTCCTGGTTATGACATAAACTGCAACCGGCTGTATGGCTCTAAATTTACTATTTGGAATCTTCGGGAACCTGAAGTTACCCCTTAAATGCCATTACTTCCTTGAACACTCTTTAAGGGTCCCATCTGTGCGTCAAATAGTTTGCGTGTGAGCCGAGATGTGTGTGTTTATTGTGTGAATTTCACTACAAGTGTGTGTGTGTGTGTGTATGTGTGGGATATATATTATTATGGACTCTCCCGTCGATTTCGACATACGAGTGTCTAACTCAGTTAAACTGCCACACAAAGAATTGTTTAGAGTGGTGAAGGATTGTGTAGCACGATCCACACTTTTTGAAACTGCTGATAACAAACAATCGGTGCAGAACTTCGCCACAGTTCGCATGAACAGCAGACCTTAGTTATTTAACCCATAACGAGAGGGAAGGGACGGATTAATACCTGCCCCAAGGGTACGGGTGCGCAAGTGAATGCTGAGTGTTCGATTGAATTAGAACTCGGCTCACCGATTTCCCCCTCCGAGCCGACATCCACCGCACCACAACGCGCGTCCGTCAATAAACGCTTACAGCACCTGGTATTCCCAAATGGTCACTCTTCTAAGTACTGACCAGGTTCAACGTTGTTTAACTTTGGTAATCGATCGGGAACCGGTGTATTCAACGTGATATTGTAAATTCAGATAACACTTAGTGGGGAAATAGCCATTTTCAACATGTCATTTTAAGGCATGCATTCTTCGACCCCTAATAAACAGAGAATGAGGAAAAATTCTAAGCCCAGAGGTTAGCTTAGGTAAAAGAAGGGGTTGAGATGTATTGGTTTTCATTTGGGTTGGGCTGGGAGAAGGAAGGGGTCTAGTAGTAATTTTTCCTTGGTAGTGGGAGATATGTGGCCTGACCCTTGAGTTAGTAGTGGTAGCTATATATATATATATATATATATATACGAAAAAAATCGCAAGATCGCCAAGACCTACCGCGGTTTCGCACAACGGCTCGTCAGGGCAAAGGCAGACCAAGGACTAATCAAATAAATAGACACCTATTAAAGACTAACCCATTTGGGGGAAGGGGTTGTTTGAGAAAAAAAAGAAAAAAAATAAAAATAAAAATAAAAATAAAAATAAAAATATATTGTGGGGGGGTTCACATTAAGGTCCGATAGTCTAAGCAAGAAACTTCATTTTGTGCATTCTACACTTATTTAATATTTCTGTTCTAGCGTTAATAAGTTTGTTGGCAGGTTCAAATTTAGCTATTGCTAGCTTCTCCTCGTCACATACCCTACAAAATTTATTGTTTTTATTATCGTTAGGGCACTTTTTTATTATTTCCCATTTCAGAATGGGATCCTTTTTAATTTTGGCTTTTATATATATATACATTAAAGTCAATTTTCAAAATTCAAAAGTTGAATGAACATTTCGATATTAAATCTCTAAGAGAGAATTCGCGTCTCCTCAGTAACACAGTTCTAAATCAAAATGAAGAAAAATAGGGTTTAAGAAGGAGGAAAAAAATAAATAAATAACGGTTAAGAATTGAGAAATATATGCCACAAGAGATTTTTTGGAAGTCAGTCTATTTTTGGTTTTTACTTTGTAAGTGAACAGATGGGAGATTGGCAAGTCTAGCATAATAGTCGAAAAGAGACAAGGAAGTGGGAGGTCGTTAAATTGAGAAATGGGTTAAACAAACGGAACAGAGAAGGGAGGGGGGCGGAATATAAAAAGAGTGTATAGTGAAAAGATAAAGAAGGTGAAAAAGGAAGGAAAGAAAAAGGAGAGAATAACAAATATCAAATAGAAAACGTTCGATATGTGTCAAATAAAAACATTTAACTTTAAATGTTTAAAAGAGTTAGAGATTTGGAAACTTATTTGAAAAGGTATATTTAGGGGAGAAAAATAAAATTATAAATAAGATTTTAAAAATTTAATTAAGTTTCTAATTAAAGATATTTTTAGGTATAGACGAACTAAATAACAATTAAAGAAAATTATAAATCTGAAAATTATTGAAAAGATATATGCTAGCAAAGGAAAAAAGCTGGTTTAGTAAAGAATCCATATATATATATATATATATATATATATATATATATATATATATATATATATATATATATATATATATATATATATATATATATATATATTACAAATATATATATATATTTGTGTATTTAGGCAGCAAATTTTCTTTTGGACATGTCAGGTTAAATAAATTGCAAACATTGTGTCTGCTTATTTTTAATAAAATCCGTTCATACTCACGGATTATCTTTTGTGTAATACAATTGAAAACTGTATTATAATTTCCGATTTCTTCAGGTGATCTCGGAAAGAGATTTGAAAGTACTTGGGAACATTGAGAAATGAATGATAACATCTGTCAACGTTACAGCTCATTTCTGACATCTTTCAATTATAATACGCGAAAGATTATCCGTGAGTATGAACGGATTTTATTAAAAATAAGCAGACACAATGTTTGCAATATATTTAATCAGACATCCGCAGACAGATCTGTTTTGCAGCTCATCAGTACGGTTAGACTCCGATTGCTTTTAACCCAGGATTGAAAGCCGACCGAATTGGCGTCAGTCGGCGATTCTACCGCTGGGCTATGGGCGCTCGGTAGAAGAAGGCAGACTTTTTAGCGTGTATATTCTCATTATATACGCCCAAAAGCCAGAGTGCTCTAATTCATTACTTATGGAAGTATATTCTACAGTTACATATTTACTTTTAAAAAGTGCTCAATACGAAATTAAAGGTGAATTTTCAATCTATATAATTTCTATCTGAAATACACCAGAATTTTTTACTTCATGAAAATCATAAATTTAATCATTACGCTTTTAATGAAATCTATCATAAAATCTTCAAGAATGTTTTTTATTTTAAAAATTTAATTTTAAAATTAGGTATCAAAAAGTGGAGGTACCTATATATATATATATAGGTACCTCCACTTGTATAACCCGAGTATAAGAGAAACCCTAATATAAGAGAAACTCTGATATAAAAACATTTTCTCTGGTCCCAACTTAGAGCCTGTGGTAATGTATATAAAATAGACCAAACTCGGATGTAAGACAAACCCGAATATAAGATAACTTTTCGGTCCCGACAACTCTCTTATATCCGGGTTATAATGTGTATGTATATATATATATATATATATATATATATATATATACATATATATATATATAAACATGTTACGGAAATTAACGAATTTTAACGAAACTTGGTTATAAGCAACCGACAATTTGTAATGAATTATTTTGAACATTATTTAAGTAGATATTCTGTTTTTAATTAAACAGTATTTTATATTTATACCTACCGGCCTGATTATTACACGATAAATTTTTATTACGAAAATGTGTGCTATCCAGCAGGATTCGAACCTGCGACCCCTGTATATATATATATGTATATATAATATTTTTTTCTTTTCAGCTAGAATGAGTTCGACAATTATATGAAACGACCGATGAGTTATCAGTTGTTCGATAACTTTAAAAGTCAACACATTTTTCTAAGTAAGAACAATGCCTCTCTTCATAAAGTCTTCCTCAAAAGAACAATTTACACAATTTCTAAAATGGCTTCCGGTCAACTTGAGTGCCTTAAATTACGCAAGCAAACATCAAGACGGTTGTAAAACATGTCTAATAACATTTCAAATCACTTTCACGGGTCTTTTAGGAAAGTGACTATTCACGAGATAAAACAAATGATTGTTAATAAATGTTGCCAAAGGCAAAGAATTCAAAGAACCTCGACGGAAGTACAAGAGAACAATACCACCAATCAAAACACTCTATACAAGAATCGAATGGCTTCAGAAATAAATGAATCTCTCTCTCTCTCTCTCTCTCTCTCACGTCCCACCAACACGCACACACACACACACACAACCACACACACACACACACACATATATATATTTTTAATCATTTCACCCCAAGCAAGGCATTCCACTGCCACTATTATGCATGGGGTTACATAGGGTTAGGTGATGAGAAAGAGTGACAGATTATAGGGAGTGTCAGGAAGTGGCTAACAGAAGGATGACTGCGGTCATAAAGTGAGGGATCAGTTTATATATTGATTGCAATGTAGAACTGATCCCCCACTTTATACCCACATTATAACAGTACAGAATTTTTTTTAATCGTTTCACCCCAAGCAAGGCATTTCACTGCCACTATTACGCATGGGGTTACATAGGGTTAGGTGATGAGAAAGAGTGACAGATTATAGGGAGTGTCAGGAAGTGGCTAACAGAAGGATGACTGCGGTCATAAAGTGAGGGATCAGTTTATATATTGATTGCAATGTAGAATTGATCCCCCACTTTATACCCACATTATAACAGTATAGAATTTTTTTTTAATCGTTTCACCCCAAGCAAGGCATTTCACTGCCACTATTACGCATGGTGTTACATGGGGTTAGGTGATGAGAAAGAGTGACAGATTATAGGGAGTGTCAGGAAGTGGCTAACAGAAGGATGACTGCGGTCATAAAGTGAGGGATCAGTTTATATATTGATTGCAATGTAGAATTGATCCCCCACTTTATACCCACATTATAACAGTATAGAATTTTTTTTTAATCGTTTCACCCCAAGCAAGGCATTTCACTGCCACTATTACGCATGGGGTTACATAGGGTTAGGTGATGAGAAAGAGTGACAGATTATAGGGAGTGTCAGGAAGTGGCTAACAGAAGGATGACTGCGGTCATAAAGTGAGGGATCAGTTTATATATTGATTGCAATGTAGAATCGATCCCCTACTTTATACCCACATTATAACAGTATAGAATTTTTTTTTAATCGTTTCACCCCAAGCAAGGCATTTCACTGCCACTATTACGCATGGGGTTACATAGGGGAAGGTGATGAGAAAGAGAGACAGATTATAGGGAGTGTCAGGAAGTGGCTAACAGAAGGATGATTGTGATCATAAAGTGAGGGATCAGTTTATAAATTGACTGTAATGTAGAATTGATCCCCCACTTTATATTCACATCATAACAGTATATTTTTTTTTAATATAATCATTTCACCCCAGGCAAGGTATTCAACGGCCACTGTTACACAAGGGGTTACATAGGGGAAGGTGATGAGAAAAGATGGTTAGATATAGGAAATGTCAGAAGGAGGGTGATAGACGGGTAAGGATACCGAGGATGGGGATTGGGTAGATGGGAAGAGTGTTTGAGAGAATGGAAGCGAGTTAGTGTGTTAAGAGGTGTCTATTGACCTTACATTCAAACTCCTGGAGATTGTAGCTGTCGGGGAAGCAATCATGTGGAAGGGAATTCCACAGGCGGGAAGTGCGAGAAAAGAAGCTGTTGGAGTAGAAATTGCGGTTACATTTTATCGATTTCAGTGTAAAAGCGTAGGACCTAGATGCTAATCTATAAGTCAAATTAAATAAATTGCAAACATTGTGTCTGTTTATTTTCAATAAAATCCGTTCATATTCACGGATAATCTTTCGCGTATTATAATTGAAAGAGGTCAGAAATGAGCTGTAACGTTGACAAATGTTATTATCATTTATTTCTTAAGGTACCCAAGTACTTTCAATCTCTTTCCGAGATCATCTTCATGGCGAAATAAGTAGCTGAAATGTTAATCTTTTGTACATCAAGTTTTTTTTTAGTTTATGCTCAGTCCTTTCTTCTCACTTTCTTTTGCTAAAATCTGTAGATGGTCCTGCATTTTTCTTTCCGTGTCTGCTATCAGCACCGTGTCATCTGCGTATCTGTTATTGTTCTTTGCTATAAACCATCATTCTAGATTACCCTAGCTGTTCATCTCAGTGCTCTCGACAGGCTCCAAAGGAGGATCTGTAACATGAGAAGTGGTCTGACGTCTAGAAAGTGTGACACTGAGATACGAAGACGTTTTGGCATGGCCAGTAACGCATTTCAAAAGCTAACAAGAGTATTGTTTTACTCCTCGGTGGGTCATTTATTGCCAACTAAATTTTATTTATTTATTGCTGGTAATACCTTTTTCTTTCAACAATTTATTGTTGTTTTTATATAAGTTTTGTGCCTAATAATACTTTTTTCTTTTCGAGTATCAAGATTCATTGGGATTTGTTTATTTTAAGGGCAGGGTCCCCAAGTTCTACACTTGTTATTTAACCCATAACTGGAGGGAAGGAACGGATTAATACCTTTCCCAAGAGTACCAGTGTTTAAGCGAATCCAGGGTATTCAACTGGAATTCGAACTCGGCTCACCGATTTCTCTTTCCGAGCTGATATCCACTGCACCACAACGTACATCCGTTACTATACGCTTACAGCACCAGGTATTCCCAAGCGGTCACCCATCTAAGTACTTACCAGGCTCAACGTGGCTTAACTTCGATGATCGAGCGAGAACCGGTGTATTCAACGTGATATGGCTGTAAGCACGCACATCCGTCACTATACGCCTACAGCTCCTGGTATTCTCAAGCGGTCACCCATCTAAGTACTGACCAGGCTCAACGTGGCTTAACATCGATGATCGAGCGAGAACCGGTGTATTCAACGTGAAATGGCCGTAAGCCAAGAGTATTGAAAGACAAAGAAAAGAGTGCTAGACTGCTACGTGAGATCTGTCCTATATGACAGCGAATATCGGATGCTCTCTTTAAAGATGAAGAAGAGGCTTAAAGCAACGAAAATGTGGTTCTACAGAAGGATACTATGGACTGAGCACGCGAGCAACGACAAAGGAAGCAAACGAGTCAACAAAAGGGAGAGGTGCATGGACCGGCGATAAGGAAAGCCTAACTACTCATATTACAAAATGTTTTTTTAAAGTTTAACTTAATTAAAGTCGAGATAACCATTGCAGCTTGAACGTGGCAGAGATCTTCCTCTGACGGAGATTTCAAAACAGTCCTGGGTATCACTTCTAGTTAAGCTATTACTTTGAGTGTGCATTCAGAATATCTTATTTGGAGAACCGAATCATCGGCCCTCGGAACTTTTTAACAATGCTATGTTTAACTGACATTCTAATACATTAACAGAGAGAGGAGATTGTAGAAGTCCCTAGAAACACTGGTCAACTAGAATCTCAGCAGGGTAAAAAGGAAAAGAAAAACAAGAGGAAAAAAGGAAGATGGTTGTTGGATATTGAGAATACATTTTTTTTAACCATTTCACTCCAAGCAAAGGCATTCCACTGCCACTATTGCGCATGGGTCTACATAGGGGAAGGTAAATAGAAAGAGTGGTTAGATATAGCAAATGTCAGAAGGAGGGTGATAGACGGATAAGTATACCGAGGCTGAGGGTTGAGTAGATGGGAAGAGTGTTTGAAAGAATAGATGCGAGTTAGTGTGTTAGGAGGTGTCTATTGACCTTACATTTAAACTCCTGGAGATTGTAGCCGTCGGGGAAGCAATCATTTGGAAAAGAATTCCACAGTCGGGAAGTGCGAGAAAAGAAACTGTTGAAGTAGAAATTGCGGTTACATTTTATCGGTTTCACTGTAAAAGGGTGGGACCTAGTTGCTAATCTAGTATCTCGTGCAAATCCGTACCTAGAGGGCACTAAAGATCTAAGTTGATTGGAGCAGAAGCCGTGAAAGTATTTATAGGGAAGCCACATAGAGAGACTGCAACCGGTCTGCCAAGTCAGTATCGATCACGTTACAGATTCTCCGTTGTATTTTATCAAGAACCTCGAGGAGAATAGCAGGGGCACCCGACCAGATGTGGCAGCAGTATTCAATGCACGGGCGGATGGTAGATTTATAAATGTGCAGGATAGATTCAGACGGAAAGAACTTCCGGGCCCTACACAGAGAACCGACTTTCATAGCAGCGGATTTTGCAATGGATTCGATATAGTCATTCCACTTGAGGTCCGCTGAGAGTGTGAGACCAAGGAGGCGTAGTGTTTTACTCTCTGGGAGGCAAGCCTGGTCCATACTAATGGGAAGGTAGGTGCGATTGTCTATGATGATTAATTGATAGCAGCTTCGTTTTAGAAGAATTAAAATTTACGAGCCATTTCTTACCCCAGTCCACTACGAATTGGAGGTCCTTTTCAAGCTCGGCTGCAAGGTTAGGCTTTGTCACACTTGTCACCCAAAACACGAACAGACTCAAACGAGAAATTTAAACTAAAAATTTAAGTATTGAAACTAATTTTAGATCGATAACCAGGGAGTGAAGGAAAGGATGACCCGACTAACACTAGCTGCTCACTCAATGAATGCCGAATGTTTCCTCAAAAGAAAATCCTGGGTTGGCAACTAAGTTCCCGCCGTTCTTTAAATTTTAAAATATATTTTTCTGGAGAAATCTATTTTTGAATTATTTTGAAATCTTTTTAATTTTTAATTTTTTTTTTGTTTTTTTTTGTTTCTTCGAGTTAATTTTAGTTAAATGCTCTTCATTTTCAGATCATTAAAATGGAATGTCAAGTTAAGAAAAATGAGCATTTTCGACACCTCCCTCTTTTTGCTTTTAATTAATGTTCTAAAGCCGTAAAAGATGCCCACGTAATTTCTGCTGGGTATGTGCCTTGGTGGTGCAGTGGATATCGACACGGAACGAGAAATCGGGGAGCCGAGTTCGAATTCCAGTTGAATTCCTTGCATTAACTTACGCGCAAAAACCCTTAGGAAAGGTGTTAATCTATCTCGTCCTTCGTGTTATGGGTTAAATAACACGACATATTGTGTTCTATAGCCTTGGATGGCAACCAGTCTACCACAGAAAGTAATGGCAACCTAGTGCGAGATAATCTTCTGCCCAGTCATCATGTCTCTTTCGAGACATGATCGCCCAAGCGTGTATCGCGTATGGCACTTAACTGACTGACTGAATATAATAGTTGGAAGCATAATTAAAAATTCTACTGGGCATAAAGTGGGGGATCGGTTTTCTATTGTTATAAAGTAATAAACTGATCCCCCACTAATTATAACTTGATGATATAATACATCTCTTCCCCCTCTAGCTATAAGTCAAATAACAGGAACAGATTGGGTTCTATAGCCCTGGCTTGGCAAGCAGTCTACCTCATAAAGCAATGGCAACTTAGTGCGGGATAATCTTCTGCCCAGTCAGTTATGTCTCTTTCGAGACATGATCGCCCGAGCGTGTATCGCGTATGGTACTTAACTGACTGACTGATGGAGGGGGAGCTATAGCTGAAAGAACTGCTCGTGATCGGTACTCTCCTGATTTAGCACCAACGGATTTTCATCTCTTTTGATGTCTTTGAAGCGGGTGTTATGCTCGGAGTTTTGTTCAATACTCTTGCAGAATTTGGTTGATTTCTAGCAAAGAGGGACTGAAAATCTTGTTGAACGTTGGGAAAAAGTCGCAAACAACTTGGACGAACGCATTATTGATTACTTAGTTATTGTTCCTATTAAACCTTTTTAAAAATTAATTAAAATTTTTTTTTTAATCATTTCACCGCGAGCAAGGCGGAAATGCCACTGATGAGCGGTGGGCTACATAACTGTAAAAAGATTAATTATTCGTCGTAAACTGAATTTTCAAGGCTATTTGGGAAAGGCATGAGAGTAATCAAGAATCTCTACTGGCAGCAAACTGCCTGCATACGGACAGGTATACAAATATAGAAAGGGGCGTAAGACAAGGATGTGTATTTCACCGGATCTATTCAACTTGTACAGCAAGACTATTCTGAGGACCCTAGATATTATGCCAGGATTTGTCATCACAATTCGAACAACATAAGGTACGCAGATGATACAGACGCGGAAAGGAAATCACAAGAATTCTTACAGGAGGTAGCTGAAGAGAGTGACAAAAAAGGACTAAAAAAAAAACTGCAAGAAAAACGAATGCATGGTCATCAGCAAAAAGAGCAGCCCAAAATGCCAAATACAGGTCGGGGATAGTAACATAAAGCAGGCACAACAATTTAAATATTTTTTTTTTAATCGTTTCACCCCGAGCAAGGCGGAAACGCCACTGATGTGCAGGGAGCTACATAAATGTAAAAAGATTCATTAGAAAAGAGTGAGGAGTACAAACTAGTTAGAAAGGAACAATAGCTGAGAAAGCAGGTGCGATGACAGATACATAGGTGGAGAGAAACGGAAGGATATACGGGGGTGGGGAGAGAGCTAGAGTCCAGTGGTTAATAGATGAGTATTGACATTGCATTTAAATTTCTGGAGGTTGTAGCCGTCAGGAAAGCAAGAATACGGGAGCGAGTTCCACAGGCGAGAAGTGCGAAAGAAGAAGCTACAGGAGTAGAATTGTCGTCTGCATTTGGCTAACCTGACTGTGAATGGGTGGGACCCAGTTGCCAGTCTGGTTGCACCTGTTGAGGAGGCCCAGTGACTTAAGTTCGTCCGAGCAGAAGCCATGAAAGTATTTATAGAAGAGACAAAGGGAGGCCACATTTCGACGGTGGGGAAGTGGCAGTAGTCGAGCCGCCAGATCAGTACCTATTACATTACAGACTCTCCTTTGGAGCCTGTCAAGAACACTGAGGAGAACGGCAGGGGCGCCTGACCATAAATGGCAGCAGTACTCCATGCACGGACGGATGGTTGACTTGCACAGGAACTTACTTGCCAACCTAATAACTAATATTACCGTCTTTCTTTTTCGCACTGAAGGTTCTAATCGTGATATGTCGGAGGCTAATCGACTTAACGTATCCAAAATGTTAAGAACTTGGTAGTCTTCCACTAAAAAGCTGACTCCTTAGTATTCGGATAACTGCCGACTACTCTCAACCGTCTATTGAACAGGTGAAAAGGCTCATCCCTTGTTTCCTGTTTAGGATGTGGTTTCCAATCTTTTACTCTTTTTTTTTCAGTTGGAGTAGATAGACTAAACTATCGCCCGGTTCACACTCCACCCACGTCTATTGAACGGGTGAAGAGGCTCATCCCCTGTTTCCTGTTTAGGATGTGGTTTCCGGCTTTCTCTTTTCCAATCTTTTCACTTTTACTTTTTTTTTTCAATTGGAGTAGATAGACTAAACTATCGCCCGGTTCACACTCCACCCACGTCTATTGAACGGGTGAAGAGGCTTATCACTTGTTTCCTGTTTAGGATGTGGTTTCCGGCTTTCTCTTTTCCAATCTTTTCACTTTTACTTTTTTTTCAATTGGAGTAGATAGGCTAAACTATCGCCCGGTTCACACTCCACCCACGTCTATAGAACGGGTGAAGAGGTTCATCCCTTGTTTCCTGTTTAGGATGTGGTTTCCGACTTTCTCTTTTCCAATCTTTTCACTTTTACTTTTTTTTTTTTCAATTGGAGTAGATAGACTAAACTATCGCCCGGTTCACACTCCACCCACGTCTTTTGAACAGGTGAAGAGGCTTATCACTTGTTTCCTGTTTAGGATTTGGTTTCCTGCTTTCTCTTTTCCAATCTTTTCACTTTTACTTTTTTTCTTTTTTCAATTGGAGTAGATAGGCTAAACTATCGCCCGGTTCACACTCCACCCACGTCTATTGAACAGGTGAAGAGGCTCATCCCTTGTTTCCTGTTTAGGATGTGGTTTCCGGCTTTCTCTTTTCCTGTCTTTTCACTCTTACGTAGCCCCCTGCAGATCAGTGGCGTTACCGCCTTGATCGGGATGATATGATTAAAAAAAAACAAAAAAACTGCCTAGTAGTTCTACTGAACTCCAATAGAAGTCTAAAGAACTCGTATGAACTTCCCAAGAACTTCCTGTTTACTCTTATCAATATAGGAGGGAGAGTTCATTATCTGAGGAATAGGTTTGTATCCCCATAGTATTTTCATTGTTAATCTCTTCTTTTTTTTTTTCAGAATTTAAAAATGTTTAAGAATAACTCGTTTTCCTCTCTTTCCTATTCATTAATTCAACACATTCCTCTTTCCACAAACATGTTCCGTTTAAATCCCTCTATTGTATCGCCTTTCTCATTTTTCCGTCTCTGTCTGTTTTATCTCTCATTTGTTAACACAAACCGCTTGGCATTATGGGCAACAGAGAAAGAGCGGAAAGAGATAGAAAGTTTAAAAACAACCGGTAAAGTGTCAGTTGCGAAAAGGAAGTTCGCCTTTCCCGTACCTCGTTTTGACCGACTTACCTCAGAAACAATGAGTCGGGAACAGGTGATAAAGCTAAAATAGCGAGAAATCGATGCCCGACCAAAACGAATCGTTTATTTGCAAACAATAGCCGGCTATACACAACGATTCTTTACCCTTGACACATCATCGATGTTTTCTTTTTCATCGTTTTTCATTTTCCTTCCTGGCTGGCCTGGGCCGCGCGATCTGACGCCCAACTGTCCACTCGCGATTCCAAATGGATGGATTCCCGCTTTTTCTAAATGAGTAGCAACTTGTCATCCATCTCTCGTCTACTCGCAAACATACAGATTAACGTTGCAATAAAAGGAAAGTGGAAAGTGTGGCTCATTCAGTAAACGACTTTAGGATTCTTCTTCTTCTTCTTCTTCTTCTTCTTTGTTCCCTGTCCCTTCAGGACGTAGGCGATCATGGCTTTCCACGTTTCCCTATCCTTGATGGCTCTTAGCACGCTTTCTCCTGTTACACCACCCACACCCAGCTCTGACATCCACTAGCTCAAGCCCATAAATCTAGAATATAAATGTATAGAAACTAGCATGGCAACAAAATGAGGGATCAGTTTATATATTGATTATAATATAGAATTAATCCCCCATTTTATATCCACATTATAATTTCTTATAAACAACATATATATTCTTCTTCTATGTGCCCTGTCCCTTCAGGACGTAAGCGATCATGGCTTTCCACGTCTCCCTATCCCTGGTGGCTCTTAGCATGCTTTTTCCTGTTACACCACCCAAACACCGCTATGACATCCACTAGCTCAAGCCCATAATTCTACAATATAAATGTATAGAAACTAGCATGGCCACAAAATGAGGGATCAGTTTATATATTGATTATAATATAAAAGTAATCCCCCATTTTATATCCACATTATAATTTCCTATAAACAGCATATATATTCTTCTTCTATGTGCCCTGTCCCTTCAGGCGAATCATGGCTTTCCACGTCTCCCTATCCTTGGTGGCTCTTAGCACGCTTCTTCTGTTACTCCACTCAACCCTCGTTCCATCATCCAACTGATTCCTCTGTCTCTTTTTACCTTTATCTGCCCTGTTAGTATCAGGTTCTCCAAGCTCTCTTTTTGTCAATGCATGTTCCAGGAAATTCAGCTGTCTTTTTCTGATGCTCGGTATTAATTTCCTTTTCGTTTCCATCATTTCTAAGACGTCATCATTGCACACATGCTCAATCCATGATATTCGCAGCATCCTTCTGTAGAACTACATTTCAGTTGCTTCAAGTTTTTCCTTCATCTTTGATGATATTGTCCAGTATTCACTGCCATATTGAAGAACCGACATCACATAGCAATCCAGTACTAACTTTTTTGTTTCTAGCGAAATTGTCCTGTTTCTTAATACCTTACTCAACTTCTGTAATGCTTCCTTCGCCATGCCAATTCGCCTTCGGATCTCTGTGTCACACTTTCCGTTTTCTGCTATAACACTTCCCAGGTATTTAAATTTTTGTACCTGCTTAATTCTAGTATCCCCGACCTGTATTTGGCATATTGGGCTGCCCTTTTTACTGATGACCATGCATTCGGTTTTCTTGCAATTTATTACCGGTAAAAAAAAGATATTTTCTATTCATCATTTTTTCATCTGCATTGCCCTTTTAAGATTTTGGTTGTCATGTCTCTCCACAACATCCTATCTTTTGTTTTTCTCTGTAAATTTTGACTCTTGTTTTTATTTTATCTTTTTTATTTTCTTCTACTTTATGTGCCGTGTCCTTTCAGAACGTAGGTGACCATGGACTTTTGTTTGCCCTTGTCCTTCGATGCTCTTAATATTTTTCTCGTGATATCACTCAGAAGCGCTGCTCAGCCACCCATTTGCTCAAGCCCATTAAGTATGACTCGCACTGATATTACCTGTCTGTCTTCCCTCTATCCGTCTTGAGAGTATTGAATTCTCCAAACTTTCCTTCCTCATTACGTGTCCCAGAAACATCAGCTGTCTCTTCCTGATGCTAAGAAAGTATTGCCTCTGTTACCTATTTTCCAGCTTGTTGGAAGTCCTCCCCTGTAGATCCGCTTTTTAAGAACTCTTTTCCTCCTCTGATTATCGTACCGCTTTTCGACAAAGTAGTCGGGCCTTTAATCAATAGTGAAGTGATTATGCATCTTATCCCTAATGACCAATTCTCTGACAAGCAACACAGATTCCATTTCATCAGGTCTTCTCTTAATGTGCTAACGGCCAACACTGAATATATATATATATATATATATATATATATAAATTTGTGCGAAATGTGTATATATATATATATTTATATATATATAATGTTCACTTTTTATATTTACATACACTCTATCTCTGATATTGAGCACTTTATCCTATAAATATAGCACACCTTAAAACTATATATATATATATATATATATATATATATATATAGTGTATCGAGGCAGCAAATAATTTTCTAAACATATACTGTTAAATATAAGAGAAAATAAATGTCTATGTTTAATCATGAGCCGTTCTAAAATAAAAATAATGTTCAAAATAATTCATTACAAATTGTCGGTTGCTTATAACCAAGTTTCGTTAAAATTATATTATATATGCGCGGTGCTTATTTGAAAGCGCTCAATATCAGTGATAGAGCTGACATATTTATATAAATAGATGTGAGTTTGTGACCCAGGGTTTCACGCTCTTGCGATCGTCAGACAAATTGATTAGTATTTTTTTTAAATTGGCTATATGAAGGGCTGCGTATATTGCTGCATTTTTGTGGAAGTGGGAAAAGAATTAGGAGGAAAATACGCAACAGCATACACACACACACATATATATATATATATATATCAGCCAAGCCCCATACGGTTCGCATATAGTTATGTTTGTGTGAGCCCGGGTGGGCGGTCTTGCGTCTGTGTGTCTCTGCGTACGTGGATGGGTGTACAAGTGTGTCTCTATGTCTGAGTTTGTCACGACGACAAATTCTCCTCCCAATGTTCCTCCCACTTCTACAAAATTACACCAATATACGCAACCCTACATATAACCAATTTTTGAAAAATAATAAATCAGTTTGTCTGACGATCGCAAGAACGTGAAACCCAGGGTCACAAATTCATGCCTATCTTTATGAATAAAGTAATATAAAAATAAAAACGGAAGCTGATGATGGTTTTCCTGAAATAGGCCCATACTTCCGATTAACCATGAAATAACGTGTCTCCCTTAATTTATATATATATATATTATAATAACGTCAAAACTTGAGCTGTGGTTCTAGATATCTCGAAGGCGTTTGACAGTGTTTGGAATGCTAGCGTTCTTTTTTTTTTTAATCGTTTCACCCCAAGCAAGGTGGTAACGCCACTGATGCGCATGGGGCTACATGAGAAAAGGATTAGATTGGAGGAGACGAACCAGATAAGGATGGGAATACAAGTGTGATGACAGTTGCAAAATTAGAGAGAATGGAAAAGTTATAGAGGAGATGTAGAAAAAACTGGAGTCAAGTGGTTAAGAAATGAGTATTGACATTGCATTTAAATTCATGGAGATTGTAGCCGTCAGCAAAGCAAGAATATCGTGAGGTCGTTTTGTATTTCAGATACTTTTCAAACAAACGCCCTTCTCCAGGTCCGACGCTGTTTCTGATCTTCATCAATGTTCCTTGTAGTGTCACCGGTTCCCCAGTAGATTTTTTTTAATAATCGTGTCGCCCCTATCAAGGCATTTTACTGCCACTGTTGTGCAGAGGGTTACATAGGAGGAAAGTTATGAGAAAGTGTGACAGCTTACATGGGTGCCAGGAAGTGGTTAAGAGAACAATGAGAGTGGACATAAAATGAGGGATCAGTTTATATATAGAGTGTAATGTAGAATTGAGCCCCCACTTTATATTCACATTATAATAGTATAGAAACTTTTTTTTAAAAATAATATCGCCCCAAACAAGGCATTTTATTGCCACTGTTGTGCAGGGGGTTACATAGGAGGAATGTTATGAGAAGTGAGAGATTGCAGGGGGTGTCAGGAAGAGAGTGGAAAAAAGAAAATAGTGATGAGTGGGGTGGACGGATAAAAAAAGCATAAGCGAGAGGATGTAAGTTAGTGAGACAGGAGATGACTATTGACCTTACATTTAAATTCTTGGAGATTGTAATTGTCGGAAAGCAAGTATACGGAAGAGAATTCCACAGGCGGGAAGTGCGAGAAAAGAAGCTGATGGTGTAGAATTTGCGTTTACAATTTATTGTTTTCACAGTAAAAGGGTAGGACCTAGTTGCTAATCTTGTGGCTCGAGGAAATTCATATATAAGGGGCACCAGTGAGCTAAATTCATCGGAGCAGAAGCCGTGAATGTATTTGTAGAAGAGACACAGGGAAGCCACACTGCGTCGTTGAAAAAGGGACTGTAACCTAGCAGCCAAGTCAAGACCGATCATATTACAGATTCTCCGTTGGATGTTGTCAAGTACACCCAGGTGGATAACCGGGAAACACGACCAAATATGGCAGCAATACTCATGGTAGACTTGTATATGTGCAGGACTATTTCGGACGGATGACACTACCATTTACACCTGTCTTAGTAGAAAATCCTTCTGAGCTGACAAAGTAAACGCAACTGCAGCTGTTGAAAAGGCATCCAATCAGTGACAAGGAATTGCTTGTAAACTTTAATGCCTCCAAGAGAAAACTGGTCATATAAAACCACCGAAGAGAAATTTCCTGCTCACTATCAGACAGGTTGGTGCTAAACCAGGAAAGGACAACACAGCTTCTTTCTGTCCCTAATTTTTCAGGCGATTTGAAGTGGAACGATTGCAGTTTCGTGCCAGAGTAAGTCCTCGCCAAAGTCCATCTTGCACGACTACCTCATCACAGAAATATAGACAAATAGAATGATCAATTATTAAACGTCGTACAAATGACAACAAAGATGAGGACAATAGTTCGAATAATGTAAATACTGTAAATAATACCTCATCTCAGAAATATAGACTAATAGAATGATCAATTATTAAACGTCGTACAAATGACAACAAAGATGAGGACAATAGTCCGAATAATGTAAATACTGTAAATACTACCTCATCTCAGAAATATAGACTAATAGAATGATCTATTATTAAACGTCGTACAAATGACAACAAAGATGAGGACAATAGTCCAAATAATGTAACTACTGTAAATACAACCTCATCTCAGGAATATAGACTAATAGAATGATCAATTATTAAACGTCGTACAAATGGCAACAAAGATGAGGACAATAGTCCGAATAATGTAAATACTGTAAATACTACCTCATCTCAGAAATATAGACAAATAGAATGATCTATTATTAAACGTCGTACAAATGGCAACAAAGATGAGGACAATAGTCCGAATAATGTAAATACTGTAAATACTACCTCATCTCAGAAATATAGACAAATAGAATGATCTATTATTAAACGTCGTACAAATGGCAACAAAGATGAGGACAATAGTCCGAATAATGTAAATACTGTAAATACTACCTCATCTCAGAAATATAGACAAATAGAATGATCTATTATTAAACGTCGTACAAATGGCAACAAAGATGAGGACAATAGTCCGAATAATGTAAATACTGTAAATACTACCTCATCTCAGAAATATAGACAAATAGAATGATCTATTATTAAACGTCGTACAAATGGCAACAAAGATGAGGACAATAGTCCGAATAATGTAAATACTGTAAATACAACCTCATCTCAGAAATATAGACAAATAGAATGATCTATTATTAAATGTCGTACAAATGGCAACAAAGATGAGGACAATAGTCCGAATAATGTAAATTCTGTAAATACTACCTCATCTCAGAAATATAGACAAATAGAATGATCTATTATTAAACGTCATACAAATGGCAACAAAGATGAGGACAATAGGCCGAATAATGTAAATACTGTAAATACTACCTCATCTCAGAAATATAGACAAATAGAATGATCTATTATTAAACGTCGTACAAATGGCAACAAAGATGAGGACAATAGTCCGAATAATATAAAAACTGTAAATACTACCTCATTTCAGAAATATAGACAAATAGAATGATCTATTATTAACCGTCATACAAATGGCAACAAAGATGAGGTCAATAGGCCGAATAATGTAAATACTGTAATTACTACCTCATCTCAGAAATATAGACAAATAGAATGGTCTATTATTAAACGTCGTACAAATGGCAACAAAGATGAGGACATTAGTCCGAATAATGTAAATACTGTAAATACTACCTCATCTCAGAAATATAGACAAACAGAATGATCTATTATTAAACGTCGTACAAATGGCAACAAAGATGAGGACAATAATCCGAATAATGTAAATACTGTCAATACTTCCTCATCTCAGAAATATAGATAAATACTAAACAAAAAGAACATAAAGAAAAAAGAAGAAAAAAAAGAAATTATCAAAGGAGAGATGAAGAGAGTGAGAGAGAGAGAGAGAAAGAGTAAGAGAGAGCGAGAGAGAGAGAGAGAGAGAGAGAGAAAGGCCTGGATAAAAGGAGATTGAGGAAAGGATAAAAGATTAATAGGATTCAAGAAGATAAAAAGATGGCGATTGACGTTAAATTTTAATTTCTGGCTCTTGTGGCTATCAATGAAGCAAGTAAATAGGCGGAGAGTGCGGGAAACGAAACTGCTTTCGTAAAATACGTTTACTGGATGCTTTAATACACATCATCAATGAGGGTTTCTGGCCGAGGTCCATTTGGGGTTTCGGGTCTTTCAACATCATAACACATCTCCACGGTGACCCAGCCAGTACTGAACCGGTATCGATTTGTGTACCTTGCGTCAGCTACAACTTTGTCCATCTTCCGAAATGCACACAATACGACTCTTCTTGACATTTGGTTGATCTAACTGTAAATGGGTGGGACCTTGTTGCCAGTCTGGTTGCACGAGTAAATTCTTGTAGCGGGGGCACCAGTGACTTAAGTTCCCCGGAGCAGAAGCCATGAAAATATTTGTAGAAAAGACAGAGGGAAGACCACATCCGCCGGTGAGAAAGTGGCTGGATTCGAGCTGCCAGGTCGGGACTTATCACATTACAGATTCTCTTTTGGAGCCTGTCGAGAACACTGATGAACAGTAGGGGCGCCTGATCAGATAAGACAACAGTATTCTATATATTAACAAAAGAAAGAAAATAAAAAAAGAAAATAAAAAGAAAATAAAAGAAGATAAAGAAACAGAGAATAAATATTTTCACAAAAGAAAGAAATTAAGAAAATTTCAAGGAACAAATAAAATTTAAAAAAAAAAGAAAAAATAAAGAAACAATAACAGAATAAATTTTTAAAAAAGAAAAAATAAGACGAAAAATAGCGGAAGAAAATTCTAACGAAAGAAAAGATGAAAGAAAATATAATTACAGAGAAAAAAGACAGAAAAAGAGCAAAAGAAAATGTTAACAAAAATTAAATGAAGAAAAATAGCAAAGTAATAATTATTGAAAAAAGAAGGAAAGAAAAAAAAAGAGAAAAGAGAGAAATGATGTCCAAGTGAAAAAGCCAGAATTTCCTTCCTGCCAAGCCTCGATCGAAATGAACAGTTCCTTGATCTACGACTTTCTGATGGAGTCAAAAACCAAAATCTTTGCCTTCCCTGTATCTTTGCTATCCAGTCCACATTCACGCACACTGCCGCAGCCCATGCTTTAATCTCTTTTACTTGTTTTTATCTTCATTTGTCTCTTGTTGTCCCATCCATCAAAATATCTCATCTATCTTTCCACTTCTCCGAATCTCCGGCCATTGTCCACTTTGCCGCCTTCGGACAATGAAACGTTTGCTGCACGCAACCACCTTCCTACCTTCGTTCCCAACTTACTACATTCTTTCTTTCTTTCTTTCTCTTTCTTTCTTTCTTTCTTTCTTTCTTTCTCTCTCTCTTTCTTTCTTTCTCTCTCTCTTTCTTTCTTTCTTTCTCTTTCTTTCTTTCTTTCTTTCTTTCTTTCTTTATGTCTAGTTTTATATTTGTTGTTTTATCTTTTGCGACACATTCCCTAATTACTTTTTTTTCTTTTTTATGCTTTTCTTTGTTTAGTATTTGTCTATATTTCTGAGATGAGGTAGTATTTACAGTATTTACATTATTCGGACTATTGTCCTCATCTTTGTTGCCATTTGTACGACGTTTAATAATAGATCATTCTAATTGTCTATATTTCTGAGATGAGGTAGTATTTACAGTATTTACATTATTCGGACTATTGTCCTCATATTTGTTGCCATTTGTACGACATTTAATAATAGAACATTCTATTTGTCTATATTTCTGAGATGAGGTAGTATTTACAGTATTTACATTATTCGGACTATTGTCCTCATCTTTGTTGACATTTGTACGACATTTAATAATAGAACATTCTATTTGTCTATATTTCTGAGATGAGGTAGTATTTACAGTATTTACATTATTCGGACTATTGTCCTCATCTTTGTTGACATTTGTACGACATCTAATAATAGAACATTCTATTTGTCTATATTTCTGAGATGAGGTAGTATTTACAGTATTTACATTATTCGGACAATTGTCCTCATCTTTGTTGCCATTTGTACGACGTTTAATAATAGATCATTCTATTTGTCTATATTTCTGAGATGAGGTAGTATTTACAGTATTTACATTATTCGGACTATTTTCCTCATCTTTGTTGCCATTTGTACGACGTTTAATAATAGATCATTCTATTTGTCTATATTACTGAGATGAGGTAGTATTTGCAGTATTTACATTATTCGGACTATTGTCCTCATCTTTGTGGCCTTTTGTACGACGTTTAATAATAGATCATTCTATTTGTCTATATTTCTGAGATGAGGAAGTATTTACAGTATTTACATTATTCAGACTATTGTCCTCATCTTTGTTGACATTTGTACGACGTTTAATAATAGACCATTCTATTTGTCTATATTTCTGAGATGAGGTAGTATTTACAGTATTTACATTATTCAGACTATTGTCCTCATCTTTGTTACCATTTGTATGACGTTTAATAATAGATCATTCTATTTGTCTATATTTCTGAGATGAGGTACTATTTACAGTATTTACATTATTTGAACTATTGTCCTCATCTTTGTTGCCATTTGTACGACGTTTAATAATAGATCATTCTATTTGTCTATATTTCTGAGATGAGGTACTATTTACAGTATTTACATTATTTGAACTATTGTCCTCATCTTTGTTGCCATTTGTACGACGTTTAATAATAGATCATTCTATTAGTCTATATTCCTGAGATGAGATGCTAATTTTGGCGATCTCTATAAATAAAAAATAAAATTAAAACACATTCTCCAGGTAAAAATAAATATTTTTTTAAAATTTCGACGCAATATATTCCGGCTATCAATTGTCACTTTCGTTTGGTTTACCTATATTTATATCGTGTCCAGAGCAAGGTAGTGAGCTGGACAAGATTCACTCGAGGGCCAGATGTGGCCTGCGGGCCGGGGGTTGCCGACCGCTGTTCAATCATAATGCCTGATGCTAACATCCAGGAGAGCGACTCATTGAGCTTTCTCAGACTAACTTTTTTCAGCTGACATGAAGTGGAATGAATATATTGAATCAATTCTTAAGTCTCGCTCGATCACCAAAGTTAAGCAACGTTGAGCTTGGTCAGTACTTAGATAAGTGACCGCCTGGGAATAATAGGTGCTGTAAGCGCTTAGTGACGGATGTGTGTTGTGGTAAAGTGAATTCTCTGCTCGGAAAGAGAAATTGGTGAGCAGAGTTCGAATTCCAGTTGAATACCTTGCATTCACTTAAGCACTGGTACTCTTGGGAAAGGTATTAATCCTTCCCTTCCCTCCAGTTATGGGTTAAATAACAAGGGTAGGACTTGGGGACCCTGCCCTTAAAAAACACATCCTAATGAATGTTGATACTCGAAAAAGAAAAAGTATTTCTAGACACAAAAACTTATATATAAATTGTTGAAAGAAAAAGGTATTACCAGCAATAAAAAAAAAATTAGTTGGCAATAATTGACCCGCCGAGGTTGATATGCCATAAAAACAAAAACAAAAAAAAGCAACCTGTAAATTTTCGTTTTAGGTCCCGAAGGCTTTTCCCCCTTCAAATTTATCCAAAATAGCATGAGCTCTGTGCAAATGTATATGCTGAACTCAGATCAACAATTAGTTATTGAAGAAACCTATCTTTTATGATCTGAACGTCCAGAAAAAATCGAACTACGTTTTGTCTCCCGTAACTCTAACGCAGTCATGTAATTAACTGCTGAATGACTTTCTGCGTAGGACAACAAATTTTGGTCTATTTTCAGTCGATTTTCTTTCTTTACTGAAACTTCCGGCATTTTACTTCCTGTACTGAAAGTAATACGCTATTGTATTTCTACACGTCTTACTTTCATTACAGGAAGTAAATAGCCGGAAGTTTCAGTAAAGGAAGTAAATCGACCGAAATTTGTAGCTAACGCAGAACGTCCTTCTGCAGTTAATTACATGATTTCGTGAGAGTTACGGGAGAGAAAAAGTGCGAGATATAGTTTGTTTTTTATGGACTTTCAGATTAAAAAAGGTAGGTTTCTTCAATAACTAATTGTTGATTTGAGTTCAGCATATACGTTTAAGCAGAAATAAAGCTATTTTGGGTAAATTTGAAGGAAGAAAAGCCTTCGGGACCTAAAACAAAAATTTACCAAACAGCCAACATCTTTATAAGTTTACCTAATCGTCCTTAGTTCGAACACTGTTGCAACATCTTGTTTGGGGCTCCTGCTATATATTTAGAGATTCTTGACAAAATCCAAAAAAGAATCTGCAATTTTATTGTTCTTGAGCTGGCATTTCGGCATCAATCCTTTTCCCGCTGCCGTAATGTAACTTCCCAACGCTTCTTCTATAAATACTTTCACGATAATATTTCTGATGAACGTTCTGCTGTGGTACCTAGACTTTATTGGTGATAACGTCTCATTCATTTTGCAGTTAAAATGACAAGATGCAACCGTAAGTTCTATGTTAGCAGCTTCTTCTATCGCTTTTTCGGGAAAAGTGTTAAGAGCGACAAGGTTTAAGAACAAGTGGAAGTCTATGATTCCCAAAATCCTAAGAAGGCATGACCCATAAGGAAGAAGAAGCTATCAGGGAAGAAAGTACACTACCGGCCATAATTATTAGGACACGCCAGTGTTTTAAAAAGTTATGTATTTCATACTATTTTTTAGTATTTATTGCCAAGTGAATAATTGTAAATGAAAATAAAATATTAATACTGCACAATAACATGTGCATCAAATAAATTTATAAATATTTAATAACTACCTATATCGCAGTTTCATCATTGAAAGAATGAAGAAAATTTAGGGTGATTCGGAAGCGTTCATCTTTGCTCCTTTGCCTTGTAAAATATTGCAAAGTAATAATCACAAAAGAACCATTCTATTTTCATTTAGAATTATCCACTTGGCAATAAATACTAAAAATAGTATGAAATACATCATTTCTTTTAAAAAACTGGGGTGGCCTAATAATTATGGCCGGTAGTGTATATATATATATAATCAGCAGGGTGTGATGGATAAATTGTCGCTATCTCCCTTGTAAAATTTTGCAAAGTAATAATAACAAAAGAACCATTCTATTTTCATTTATGAATTATCCACTTGGCAACAAATACTAAAAATAATATGAAATACATCATTTCTTTAAAAAAAAAACAGGTGGCCTAATATTTATGGATAGTAGTGTCTATATATATATATATATATATATATATATATAGAGAGAGAGAGAGAGAGAGAGAGAGATAGCTATATATAGAAAATCTACTGGGTGCGATGTGTAATGTGTCGATATTTATCTTGTAAAATTTTGCAAAGTAATAATAACAAAAGAACCATTCTATTTTCATTTATGAATTATCCACTTGGCAACAAATACTAAAAATAATATGAAATACATCATTTCTTTAAAAAAAAAACAGGTGGCCTAATATTTATGGATAGTAGTGTCTATATATATATATATATATATATATATATATATATATATAGAGAGAGAGAGAGAGAGAGAGAGAGAGATAGCTATATATAGAAAATCTACTGGGTGCGATGTGTAATGTGTCGATATTTATCTTGTAAAATTTTGCAAAGTAATAATAACAAAAGACCCATTCTATTTTCATTTAGAATTATCCACTTGGCAATAAATACTAAAAATAATATGAAATACATCATTTCTTTTAAAAAACTGGGGTGGCCTAATAATTATGGCCGGTAGTGTATATGGAAGAGACTTCCACAGGCGCGAAGTGAGAGAACAATTACTGTCAAAGTTGAAGTAGCGGTTACATTTTACTAATTTGACGGTAAAAGGGTGGGACTTAGATGCTAATCTAGAAGCACGGGTAAATTTATGTGGTCAGGGCATCAGGGAAAAAGGCTTGTCAGAAAAGAAGCCATGAAAATATTTACCCGCGGGATAATCTTCTGCCCAGTCAGTCATGTCTCTTTCGAGACATGATCGCCCAAGCGTGTATCACGTATGGCACTTAACTGACTGAATATAATAGTGGAAATCATGATTGAGGTTTCTACTGGGCATAAAGTGGGGGATCAATTTTATATTGTTATGAAGTAATAAACTGATCCCTCACTAATTAATACTTAACAATATAATACATCTTTTCCCCCTCTAGCTATAAGTCAAATAACAGGACAGATTGGTTTCTATAGCCTTGGTCGGCAACCAGTCTACCGCAGAAAGCAATGGCAACCTACTGCAGGATAATCTTCTGCCCAGTCAGTCATGTCTCTTTCGAGACATGATCGCCCAAGCGTGTATCACGTATGGCATTTAACTGACTGGCTGAATGTAATAGTGGAAATCATAATTGAAGTTTCTACTGGGCATAAAGTGGGGGATCAGTTTTATATTGTTATGAAGTAATAAACTGATCCCCCACTAATTAATACTTAACAATATAATACATCTTTTCCCCCTCTAGCTATAAGTCAAATAACAGGACAGATTGGGTTCTATAGCCTTGGTCGGAAACCAGTCGACCGCAGAAAGCAATGGCAACCTACTGCGGGATAATCTTCTGCCCAGTCAGTCATGTCTCTTTCGAGACATGATCGCCCAAGCGTGTATCACGTATGGCATTTAACTGACTGGCTGAATGTAATAGTGGAAATCATAATTGAAGTTTCTACTGGGCATAAAGTGGGGGATCAGTTTTATATTGTTATGAAGTAATAAACTGATCCCCCACTAATTACTACTTAACAATATAATACATCTTTTCCCCCTCTAGCTATAAGTCAAATAACAGGACAGATTGGGTTCTATAGCCTTGGTCGGAAACCAGTCGACCGCAGAAAGCAATGGCAACCTACTGCGGGATAATCTTCTGCCCAGTCAGTCATGTCTCTTTCGAGACATGATCGCCCAAGCGTGTATCACATATGGCACTTGACTGACTGACTGATCCTATACTACCCAAACTATAGCTGGGTAGAAAGAAATATTTATCTCTGCCTTTCCCAAAGGTATTTTTACTTAAGTGAATATAACGAAAACGACTGAAATTCGAACTCGGGACTTCTGATTTCTAATTCAGAGTCGTTAACTATTGCACCACATCAATCATTCTAGTCAGTAAAAATTAATCGAATACTTACATGTTTTTCTTATTCAGGTTACAGTAGGAACGCCGGAAATCGCAACAGACGAATCGTAATAAAAACTGTCAATATGGAGATAGAAAATTCCAGAAACGGTGAAAGGGTTTCGTGTAAGGACTTCAGACGGGATTTCCGATTGAATTGTCTCGGCTTAGGTCCGATGAAACGTCGACCTCTCGCCGCTTAAGCCATCGCTTTGAATATAAATCCACCCAATTGGAAAGTCTATCTCTAAATGAACATCTTTACACAGCTTTCCAATCCGCCATCAGGCAATTGATCGGCCTTCTTTAGCCTTGCTTGACGAGTCATTGGTCTTCAGCCGCCCACTTACTTTCACTTTGGCCTCAAGGTGTCGCTACAGGTTGCTACGTGTCCATTGCTGCCGGAATCAATAGATTTAAGAGGTGTCCTCAGAGGGGAGGTAACTCATGTGCAATGATAAAAGGAAATCCTCAACACGCGCGTGTCGTATCAGAATAAAGCCAGGAGACGTGTTCTCTAATCATTTGTTCTCCTGTCTCTTGATACTTGATACCTGCCTGATAAAATTACTTACGCGCACGTCGAGGTCGGTCA